>CM040470.1:21374212-21418855 GCA_022758105.1 Pangasianodon gigas | reverse complement strand
TGTGTCAAAATAGCATCCACATGAATGCCAGGACCCAAAGTTTCCCAGCAGAACATTGCCCAGAGCATCACACTGCCTCCGCCAGCTTGCGTTCTTCCCATAGTGCATGCTGGTGCCATCTCTTCCCCAGGTAAACGATGCACACGCACCCGGCCTTCCACATGATGTAAAAGAAAATGTGATTTATCGGACCAGGCCATCTTCTTCCATTGCTCCATGGTCCAGTTCTGATGCTCACCTGTCCATTGTAGGCACTTTTGGCAGTGGACAGAGGTCAGCATGGGCACTCTGACAGGTCTTTGGCTATACAGCCCCATACGCAGCAAGCTGTGATGCATTGTGTGTTCTGACACCTTTCTGTCATAGCCAGCTTTAACTTTTCAGCATTTTGTGCTACAATAGCTCTTCTGTGGGATCAGACCAGACGGACTAGCCTTCACTCCCCACGCGCATCAGTGAGCCTTAGGCACCCATGACCCTGTCGCTAGTTCACCGGTTGTCCTTCCTTGGACCACTTTTGGTAGGTACGTTTTAAAGATGCTCTGACCTAGTCATCACAATTTGGCCGTTGTCAAAGTCTCTCTAATCCTTTCGCTTGCCCATTTTCCCTCTTTCCAACACATCAACTTCGAGAACCGACTGGTCACTTGCTGCCTAATATATCTCAACCCTTGACAGGTGCTATTGTAACGAGATAATCAATATTATTCACTTCACGTGTCAGTGGTCATAATGTTATGGCTGATCGGTGTAACTGAATGAGAAATCTCAGCAGCTGCTTGTTATCGTAAGCTGTTTATTGATTATTACTTGGGTAAGAGATTTTCATGAGATGAAGTAAAACAAGTGAAAATTTCAGACATAAAATAATTGTTGAGACAGTTTGAACTACCTTTAGTGTCATACTCAGATGATAAAATGGTTAGCTGTCTAGTGCAAATACTAACTAGCTCTACTGCTTTTTGTGTAAGTTGTGTATAAGTTATTTGCAGCGATCACTGGGCAGGTTCTTGTTTTCCTCATGGTACTCAGAGACAGAAAAGCACTCAGCAGCCTTCCGGTCACACTCACAGATGAACATCTCACATTCATTGTTGCTGCCTGAGAGAGAAAGAAAGGAAATACAACATTAAATAATAATACTACTCACTAACATTGTTCACTCTGTAAATCTTTTGATTTTTTTAGATCAGCACTCACTCTTGCAGGTGATTGTCTTAGTGGCTTCGTCACAACTATAGGCATAGATCTCAGTGTAAGGGTTGTCCAGGATTGCCCAGCATGCTTCATGTTGCATGGCATCACCATAGCACTGGTCATGTACCTGACAGCATCTGTAGTTGGAAAGAACTGTGTAATACAGTAATCCTTGGTAGACATCCCACTAAGAAGTTTGTCAGTAGCCAGTATTCCCAATGCCATGCAGACTGAATGCTTGCTAAATGCTTTGTGTGGGCAGCATTGTGGCCCTGCTGGTAGCTTTGCTACTTCACAGACCCAGGGTACCCAGTTCGATCCTGATTGGAGTTTCACAGTTCTCCCCATGTCCACATGGGTTTCCTTGGGGTTCTCTATTTTTCTCCCAACTTTGAAGACATGCCAGTAGATGGTTTGTCTAAATAGATAAATTGCCCCTAGGTATTGGTGAGTGTGTGAATGTCACTGCAAGGATTTGCAGTGCAAAAAAAACCTGGAATAGAACTATACCTACTCCATGGTGTATGGGCATCTAGCAGGTCTGGCTAATTTACTGATAATTCACTGAAATTATAACCCAATGTCGCTAAAGAAAAGAATGAGATTAATTTACGTTAAATACATAATTGAAAGAAAAGGGGGGACAGCAAATGATGAATGATCATTTATTTACTTACCCTACAGTTCAGACCTGTACACTATCCAGCAATGTTGTGTAAGGAATACTTTTACATTCTTAGAAAGAGAGTTTCCAGCTAGCACCCTAGACAGTTCTTCTCAGACATAGCAACCAAGCAAGGTAGAGCATCAAATGTCATACACACAAACATTCAATTAATCATGGCCTATGCAAAGCATAAAAGGTGGTTTAAACCTGTCCAGCTCATCGACGGGGGTTCCTGAGCCACCATAACCACAGTAGCAGCCGTAGTCAGCGTAGTCTAGGGCTGGCCAGCTGTCAGGCTTGACACAGATGATCACAGACCTGAACTGCCATAGAGCCTTGTATTCAAGAGCCTGAGCTGAATCACAGACACATAAACAAAGTTAAGCCTTGGATAAATCCAAATTAAATTCACAAAGATTCCCGACCTAGCCATGGTACAAGCCCATGTTCCCACAATAAAGACAATAATCTTCATTGCAGAGCTGTGTTTTTCAGCATATCCAAGCTGCCATTCCTTTGAATTAAAGATTGCGATAAGATGTGTAGCCTTTGTAGCCAACAATTAAATAACATCATCCCTTAAGGTTTATTAAGAATCAGGAATATACTCAATCATAAATTTCTTTGGTTCCCCCAAATTTGAAAATTCTACAACCAAAGGAAAAAGACACCAAACCCTAATATCTGTACTATCACAAACTTTCTGTTTTCCTGCATAACAGCATTTCATGGATTTTTAGATCCACTGGCCTACCCTCAGTTTTAAATAAAAAGTCCAAACTTGCACTTGCCAGTAGTAATGCCAAATACTAGCAGAAGAATAGTGTGGAGGGTCTTCATGGTGTCCTGTTGAGAGGTTCTCTCAAAATCATGCTTCAGAAATTTCTCCTTATGTAGTCACAACGCAGCCTTGAAGGGTTTAACCTGCTTAGATAACAGTGATTCGCAAATATATATTAATTTCAGTGAACATCTGGGTACACTGCTGGAAATTCTCACAACCTGACAAACCCTGCCTTATCTCTCATCAGGTTATGCTGGTATTATAGGCACTCCTGAGCAATATGCTAACAGTAAGCGGAAACACCGTTTTGTTTTGTTTTTTCTGGAATGCCTCTGGTTTCCCATTTGTTGTAGGCTTAGGTTCTATTTAAAAATAAAAGTGATCCCTCAATTGTAACATTCGAATAATGAAAATATTTCATTGTCCATTAATATGGCATCAGACATTCCCCCAAGTAGAAATGGTAGATAATATATTTGTAGATGTATGTAGATAATATATTTTAAAAAATGTAACAAGTCTCACATTTCAAACTCTTTATCCTCCCTTTTCTTTTTTTCCTCATTTTGAAAACATTTTGCAAACAGTCTCAACAAATATATCCCCCCTGAGCACTGATTCAGTCTCCTTTATCTCATACTGATATTTTACATTATACCACAGCGCTGCTGAATTCTGGATTGGTCAGAAGTGTTGATGAATTTTCTATAACAGCAGCTCTGACAGTAGTGTGACTGCAAATCACAGGTTTATATTAACATGCTCGTTCTAATACGGACTTGTACGGTGGATGCTTCACATAAATGAATTTAAAAACATTGATATGATAAAGATTTCTGTAAATTTACCATTCATGAAACGAGTATCCCGTGTTGGCACTTTGTAACAGTCAGAGGTAAAGACATTTTCAGGATTGAGGAGTTTACACTTTGCGGTTTTTCAACATGTTCCATAAAATTAAATGTAGCTACAAATGGATAAAAAGTATGATGTGTCACTCTTTAATAAATTGAAAATTGTAATCATTGGCAAACTCAATGGTATAAGAGGAATAAAACACTTCAAGACGTGCCGTTACTGGAAAGTAATCAACTTCAGTGTGGTACCAGTAACTCAGACAGCACACATCCAAGTGTTTAGTCCTTATTTAAGATGTTACTTGAAATATCTAAATCTACATACATTTAAGTAAAAGTGATCCCTCAATCGTAATATTCGAATAATGAAAATATTTCATTGTC
Organism: Pangasianodon gigas; assembly: GCA_022758105.1. NCBI lineage: Eukaryota > Metazoa > Chordata > Actinopteri > Siluriformes > Pangasiidae > Pangasianodon > Pangasianodon gigas. Next base: position 21,414,966 of record CM040470.1, on the reverse strand, counting down.
CATTAATATGGCATCAGACATTCCCCCAAATAGAAATGGTAAGAGCAAGTAATCATAGTCTTGTGAAGTTCTGGAACTCAGGGCTGGTCAGAACCTTTGATTGGTGCAACATACCTGATCCAACTAATCGGGTGGTTAGCAGACCTTTTCTGAGCCAACAACTTCATAGGAACCTTCCAGAACAATGAGAGACACATAACATGCACAGTGGGGGGAAAAGTCCTCTAAGTAAGCTCGTCCCTGCCTGCCTGTCACCAGCCTTTCTGCCTGAAGGCACCAGTGGTTTGAAGGTGAGGTCTGACCTGGCACTGTAAGGAATATAGACTTTGCAGGGGAGCTCACTCACACCCCCTTTTTTTTTTTGGACCTTTAAAGTTCACAGCAACATTTGCAACCCTACCTTTCTACTAATTGCTACAGCACTAGAGGGCAGATATCACGGTTTAATCTTCAATTCTGAATAAATGTTCTAATTTATGGTCTTAAATCTATCTTCCTTTATCGGAATTACACATTTCATTGTGAATAATCACATGCCATGCTTGCTCTGATAATCACTTTCACTGAGACAGAGAGTTAACTGAGGAATGGGTTTGATTTTATTTGACTGAACAGTTTATATTTAAGTCTCACCCTTGCTTCAGTGGATAATCTCACCTGGATACTGAAGGCTTGTACCTGAGAGCTGCTGCTATAATCCTAAAGACTGTCCTGTGCCCTCCCAGGACTCATATTCACACAATTTGTTCATAACTAACATCCTTTCAACACACATAGTTCTGTCTGTCTTTACTCTTCCACACCTCTATACTGTAAGGATTTATATTCCCACTATCTGGTGTCACCCAGAAAAAAGATGGGTTCCCTTTTGAGTCTTGTTCCTCTCAAAGTGTCTTCCTCGTGGGAGTTTTTCCTCACCACTGTCACCTCTGGCTTGCTCATTAGGAATCTAGTCATTTGTCACTCACAGAAAAACCAGAAAAATCTAAGGGTGTTAAAAAATATGTTTTATTGACAACTGGTTTCAATTCACTTCGAGAGTAGACATTAAATTTCAGCAAAACACAATCATGCTGCACAAAATAATCAATTGAGAAATTCTTCTGGAGACATTTAGTCAGGTATTCCAAGAGGAACATATAAAAATACAAAATAAATCATGCCTTGTATCAGGAATAAAGGTATTATGTATGTATTCCCTAACAATATAAACCACAAAATGCTTTTACTATATGAGTGACGAAATTAAATGTACAAATTATATACCTACAAGTTGGTCCATTCTTTGACAATCACAACCTGCATTCAGTGATTTAATGTAATATACTCTTGTAGATAATATATTTTAAAAAATCTAACAAGTCTCATATTTCAAACTCTTTATCCTCCCTTTTCTTTTTTTCCTCATTTTGAAAACATTTTGCAAACAGTCTCAACAAATATATCCCCCCCTGAGCACTGATTCAGTCTCCTTTATCTCATACTGATATTTTACATTATACCACAGCGCTGCTGCATTCTGGCTTGGTCAGAAGTGTTGATGAATTTTCTATAACAGCAGCTCTGACAGTAGTGCAACTACAAATCACATTTGATTTATATTTATGTTTATATTGTTTATATTAGTTTATATTAACATGCTCGTTCTAATACGGACTTGTACAGTGGATGCTTCACATGAAAGAATTTAAAAACATTGATATGGTAAAGATTTCTGTAAATTTACCATTCATGAAACGAGTATCCAGTGTTGGCACTTTGTAACAGTCAGAGGTAAAGACATTTTCAGGATTGAGGAGTTTACACTTTGCGGTTTTTCAACATGTTCCACAAAATTAAATGTAACTACAAATGGATAAAAAGTATGATGTGTCATTCTTTAATAAATTAAAAATTGTAATCATTGGCAAACTCAATGGTATAAGAGGAATAAAACACTTCAAGACGTGCCGTTACTGGAAAATAATCAACTTCAGCGTGGTGACAGTAACTCAGCTACATCACACATCCAAGTGTTTAATCCTTATTTAAGAGATTACTTGAAATATCTGAATCTACATATATTTTTGGTCTCTTCCATGCCACCACCTTATGTTATTGGTCTTTTGATATCAAGCTGGATGTTTTAATATATAATGTATTCACTTTACAGCATCCGAATGGTTAGCTCTTGGCAACCAGTGCCATATGTTAATTTAAAAAAAAAAAAAAAACAGACAGGAAAAGACACCTACACTACACATTAGTTCTCAGTAGTGGAGTGGATAGAAACTTGGCAGGTGTGGTAGAGTTCATGAGCAGAAAGAATTGCCACTGGTGTCAGATGGGTTTATACAGCAGGGTGGTGACGTACTTCTTCTTATAGCGATGAGTGGCGCTAAGAACCATTACTCCATCCTGGGAATGATAAAATAAAGAAGACAGTATTAGTCTAGACTTGTACAACATCCTATAAGCTGCTACATAATGTGTGATTAGAACAGTTTCTAGAAGCAGCCTCTAGCAGGGGCAAATATGTAATAAACAGCAGCAATGTATACATTAAGCTTTAAAAAAAAAATGTAGGTGTTAGGTGTCATTTTGACCTGTTGGATTATTATTATTTTTATTATTATTTTGAAAAAGCTGATCGATCATTTGTCTTATAAAACAAAGCAGTTAATATGATATCAAGAATGCAATATATTAACATCATGATACACTTTTCTGATAAAGTCTGGTCAATGGCTTTAAAACTTTTACATTATTCACTAAAACAAGCAACTGATTGATTAAAATCCAATTTGTACCAATGGTTCATTTGTTCTCTGCTTAATCTTTTTTTTTTTTTTTGAAATTAGTACAGCTGCAAATCACAGGTTTGTATTAATGCACTTGATGAAATGTATTATCATTTCTACAGTAACAGGTCAATCAGAGGACAGACACATAATAAACAGAGTTTAAAAAAAAAGTGTTGTTATTTAACAAAGAAAAAAGTAGAACCGTCGATATGGTGAAATTTTTAACATTTATGAGAGGAGTCTCCAGTGTCACCACTTAAACTTAGCTGTAACTAAGTTTACCACTTTGTTACCATTTTGTCTTTTTATCTTCAAGACAGAGAAAAAAAAGAAAGATGGTGAGGACAGGTTATTTATGTTATAATGTTATAGCTAGCCAAATCTCCTTCTGAACAAACGTGGGGAAAAAAACAACACACGTGCTCCACATACTGGAACCATAACAACTTTTACCACTTCTCCCTTTTCAGCTGCACCAGGTAATTATATAGCTTATCTATCTAGAATGATTAAAAATAGACATTTCTACTCTGTCCTATTACTCTGTCCTCCATTCTGTTTCTTCTCGTTGAGCTGTTATCTTTCTGGTCAGATGATTTTAAAAAAGCGCTTTATGTAACTCCTTTTTCTTTACTTTTGGAAGTTCTCCTCTATGGTTAAAAATACCTGACATCAACAGTGCTTTTTTAAAAGGGGTCATATAGTGTGTATTGCTTAATAGTCTTTGTGAGACAAGGCTCTTGAGAATGCATTCAACCAGTAATCATTAAAAAACCTTTTCCACGTAATGTAACAGTCACATTTCGTTTTATGTCCATCACATTTCATTTCAAATGTGACTCTTACCTTAATGGACAGAGCGTACAGGTGGTTCAACATCACATGATTGGGTTCAGGAAGTAACGCAGGGTCACACTGGTGAGACAAAAATAGAGGATTTTTTGAGGAACATAGTGCCATATAGTGCAGAATGTATTTCTAATAAATAAATACATACATACATACATACATACATACATACACACATACCAAATGAACATTTTTGGTTAAAGCCTAATAATAATAGTGCTTTTCTCATCGCAACCTTATATCATTAAAAACAAAAAATCTGGTTTAGTTAGTTACATAAAGCACACAAAATTCAGCCTGGTAAACAAAACAGATTACTGCCTGAAGTGTGCACCTTCCCACACTCCTGCCATGGGGAGCGACTACATTAATTCAGAGAAAAGAGAACATTTGTAAGTGTGGGATAATTTAAATAAGCTTGCGAGGCAAATGTCAAGGCAAAATGTCTAATTAGACAGGACAACTAAGCTGTTAAACATGCCAGACTGTGCTGTGTGTTTTGTGAATTAGGTACAACAGCACAGTGGACTGTGATCATTACGGTACACAAGCTGTTAAACAAACCGGGATACAACGTAGAGGCAAGCAGGCCAATCACGAGAGATTGTAAACAAAACTCCACCTACATTTTTATAGGTCCAATTTTAGTGATAATCAGTTATACGATATAGTGTAATAGTCAAAATATCACAATACAGTTTTTAGATACATTTGGAAAACATGTTCTCTCAAATATATATAATAATATGTTTATAGCAAACAACAGATTTTGGTTATAATATTGTAAACAGAGATGTGTGATATAAATGGAAATATGTAAGCAAAAAAATGGTATTAATGTTGGTATAAATATTGTATTAATTAAATAACAAACTCTAGAGACCTAGAAGAGGGATGTAGAGGTACATACTGAGATGCCCGTGTCCTTGTTGAGGATGACCTGCAGCAGGTGAGGAGGGAGGATGGGTGGAGACTTGAACTTCTCATCCTGTTTGGGTACGTAAGCATCCTGATGGTATGGCCCAGGAGGAGAGCTTGAGAGATCTAAAAAAAATAAAAAATTAAGAAAGAAAGTCCAATATTAATTAACATCAGCGACAAATGGAGATGCTTAACGGATATGCATTCTGGATATTAAGAGGCGGGAAAAAATCAATCCCTGAAGCCTTCTGCTACAGTCCTGATCTTAATCTGTATATGTATCTCTATAAGTAAGGAATAAAACATGATGGAATCTGCTGTTATAGGAAAATAATCAATAACGGGGTGGTGTAATGAGTTGATTATTTCCAAATAACAGCTTGTACCAAAGTGTTTTTTTACCACAGTGGTTTGACAACAATTGCAATTTTTTATTTGTTAAACAATGACACGTCATACTTTTTATCTGTTAATAGTTACATTTAATGTTGTGGAACATCTGTTCCTGTTATCACTTACATTACAGCGGCTATAAACAGCCGTTCCTTCATCAGCCTCTTTTTTGCTCTCTCTTTAAATTAATAAGACAACTTCTCATATTATTGAGCAACCGCAAAGCATAAACTCCTCTGTCCTGGAAATGCTGGAAAACTTACATTTTCAGCTTCACCTCTGACTGTTACAAAGCACTGACACTGGAGACTCCTTCTATAAATGTTTAATAAACATCTCCGTACACAAAACTTTACCATATCAATGATTACACACGTTCATTTAGTCAATTTATGTGAACAAGCACATTATTATAAACCTGTGATTTGCAGCTACACTGTTGTTATAGAAATTTAATCAACAACTTTGATTAATCAGAATCAAAGAATTCAACAGCATTACTGAATTCCTCACCAACTAAAGATTTGGTGCGCTTGAAAATTGTGAAACCAACTGAACAAAGTAAAAATTATACAATGTCACCACAAAAAAATTAAACACTGTTGCAGACTTTAGCAAAGGAAGTGTGAAAAAAGCCTCATACTGCTGTTACAGTACACTTATAGTAAAAATGTGTAGTGTGTATGTGACTTATATCCAATGGTATAATAATGATATATTATAATGATATAAATGATAAAAGTGTAAACCTGACATATCCGAGCACTTCTGCGAGTCCACCATGAGAGCATCGAACACCTCAAAATCGGTTTTCTTCACCTGGATGATGTTGTTGATCGTACCCAGCTGATTGGTCACTACAGGCTGATTTTAAATAAATAAATAAATAAATAACTACAGTTACGCCAAGTTAGTGTGTGAGTAGTGTTAGTAGTGTGTTCCACTTAGCTACAGATTATATTGTTATCTGTGTGACTTTAGCAGGAGTATGGATGTGTGTGTCGGTCACCTCAGAGGGGTCGTGGGTCCACTGTCCGTCCACGTAGAACTTATACTGATGTTCACCTTCAGGCAAGTCCACGATCGCGACAAAATTGTTCTGACTGGATGAAAGAAAAGAGCAAGATAAGTACATAAGTAAGGAATAAAACACACGTGCAGGGGGAAGTGCTGTTATAGGACCGAAATACCAATGAAAGATGGATTATTTTCTTTTAACATCAAATCCTGAAATGTTTTATTCCTCTTATGCCACAGCAATTTGCCAACACTAACAGTTTTCTTAGTGACAACTTAGTTACATTTAAAGTCATAGAACTGTTATAACTTACATTATAGCAGTTACTCCCTCAACAGTCATTCCCTCAACTGCCTTTCTTTTTATCTCTCATTGAAAAACAACACACCGTGTCATTTTTACCGAGAAACTGCAAACTGTAAACTGCTTTGTCCTGAAGATATATAAATACAAATTTACAGCTTTACCTCTGACTGTTACAAAGTGCTGACAATGGGGATTCCTTCCATAAATACTAAAGAAACATCTCTTCACAGAAAACTTCACAGAAAACTTCACATCAACGATTACACTCATTTTTTAATCTTTATAATCGTGAAGTCCCTGTGAATGAGCTGTTACTATGGAAGCGGTGTCATATTAGAATGTGTGCATTAATATAATTCAATAATTCAACAGAGCTGTGGTATAAACTCATAGAAAGCCTTTTATTACAACCTTTTTTATGTAATTATCACATAAAATCCAATAAACATCAGCCACCACAAGATAAACAAATGCAAACATTTGAGAAATGCAGAGTGTGGCTTTAAATGTATTCTAGGTAACACTGCACTAGTTTTATCCATCCTTTATTTCGGTACGTGTGGCCTGTTGAGATTAAAACTCTTTTGATACAATGTCCTTGTTTACCTCCTGGTTAGAGGAATCTTATTTGCCCAGTTGTCGAAGGATCCAGAGAGATAGACCTCTTTTCCGGCACCTGTCCAACGAAACACTGTGGGTCGTGCCAAGAGCTCCTTATCACCAGACTCGAGGTCCTGCCTCCAGGCTAAAAACTCCTCTTTCTCTAACGGGGCCTGAGGGGAAGAGCAGGACAAACACGCCACAGCCACACACACAGCCATGCACACAGCCACATACACATACGTGCTACTTTTTAAACAGGTGCGCAACTTTTTCACAAATAATAAAAAACAGAAAACAGAAGTTAACCCATACACAGTACTGGCCAAAATTGGTGTCCGGAGGGGATATTTGCACAATATTTGCTTTTAATGACCCTACAGGTTCGATTAAACCATCAAAATATGAGGAGTATGTTATATTGGAAAGAAGAAACACTAAACTTGGTTAAGGTATTTAACTGACAAAATTATTTGGCAAAAAAGGCAAATTACAGCATATCATGGAATATGGGTTTTATTCTAATACGCAAAAAATGCATAGAAAAACAAAAAGCCCACAGGAAAAAAAAAAATCATACATTGACTAGAATGTAATCAGTTATTAATATTTTGTTGGTCCTCCCTTGTTTTTGCTTACAGCAGCCTGGGCTTTGACTCAATATGCTTTGCACATGTGTCATGCGTAATTTCTTGCCAATTCTCCTTAAATTCCTCCCAAAGCTGAGCTTCTTTGGAAGACCTGCGTGACTTATCACGATTCAGGTTTAGAATTTCCCACAGGTTTTCAATGGGATTAAGGTCAGGGGACTGAAGAGGACAAACGCCGAGCAGCAAGGAAAGCCTTTGCTGTGCATGTGGGGTGTTTGGGATCGTTATTATGTTGGAAAATACAGGTTCGATCTCCATACAGATCCTCCATACTCGGCAACATTGTGTTCTGCAGGTATTGGTCCGTTTCCAAAGTGCCAGCGACTTTGTAGATCCTTCCAACAACTGCCGCAGACATGCATCCCCATACCATTATGTTATTTTCTTTGGCAAAGGCGAGACGTTTTTTGCGGTTGACAGAACTAATAAATGGTTTCTTTACTGCTACACAACCTCTCAATCCAGCCTCTTGTAGCCGTCGCCTTGCAGTGCAGGATGAAATTGGAGGCCCCTCACCATTGCACGTCTCATCCAAGACTTTGGAAGCTGGTTTGAAGCGGTTTTTCATCCTCCTGTCAAAACACTCGCTAGTCTTCCTTGGCCCCTTTATCTGATTTATTTCAGCCCCTTTATCTGATGTACAAATGTATGTATTGTGTTTAAAGTGTGTGTGTGTGTGGGTGTATACAGTATGTAAGTAAATTTTTTTTAAAATACTTTAACGATTATTTAGAAGCACCGTCGTAATGGTAGGTATATGTACGTCCAAAAATAGAATAAAATAAAATTTAGACAGACAGACAGACAGATAGATAGATAGATAGATAGATAGATAGACAGATAGATTTATCTATCTGGTAATGGTTTATGTGTGCCCAAACATAAAAGACAATAAAAGTTAAATAACCAAATGAACAAACAAACAAAGTAACTAATTAACCAATTAATTGATTGATTGATTGATTAATTCATTAATTAGTTGGTTGGTTAATTAAATGGTATGTATATGCCATAAAATATAATAAATAAATAGAAAACACATAAACAAACTAATAAATTGTTTGTTTTTTCTTTAGAATGGCAGAGGTAATGGTGTATGTACCCGGGTTTGGTAGCCAATTTGGGTCTTTTTTGTACATTTAAGTGCTATGAATCTGAAACACACACTGCATACCTTAATATCCTCTCCCTGGAAAATATCTGCGTCCTCAGGGCTGTCCATGAGGATTTTGGGCCGGTCCCCTTCTTTAGCCCCACGGCTGTCCCTGCGGTTGGCTTTCTCGCCCTGCCCCACGCCCGACCTCTCGCTGCTCGTGTTTCCCATGGTGCCTTTACACGTGGAGCCGTGTGCTCAGCAGATAAGACCTCAATTATGCTGTTATAAAACATAGTGGAAAAGACTAGATTAGACTGGATTAGAGTGTGGACAAACAGATAAGTCACTGATCACTGCAGTGGAAAACTGTTCACCTGACGTTTATGTAACTTCTCTACATTCAGTTTCCAACGTGTTAGCTAGTACACAGGTAATACACTGCTGACTCGGTGTATCATATGAATTGATTCTTTAATGAATCACGATTCTTTCTTGAACAATTCTATATCACTGGGCTTTTATAGAGGCGTAGGTATAATACTTTTTATTGCAAATGAAATACTGTAGGCTCCGTTTGTTATCTTTAAAATTTAGTATTTTAATGAACTAAATATATAAACATTTTATGCCACAATGCGGTTAAATTCTCCATTCTGATTGGTCAGAAACTGTTGATTACTTCTATAACAGCAGCTCTTAATTAGCTCATAATCATTATTATTCCAGCAGAATCCCAGGAAACTTTCAGTCTCCTCTGAGGAAATATCTTTATGGATTATGTAAATTGTATGTTATTTCATTTAGACAGATTAAAAAAACTGTTAAACTTTATAATATATAAAAATATATATTAAATTTAATTTATATTTAATAGGTAAAAGTATAAAAATAAGTGTTTTTATATAAATAAATGGTGATATCTTTCTCTTTTTTGCTTACATATTATAGATGTGAAGTCATAGGTGAAAATTATTATTAAACTCTGATTTTTTTTTTTTTTAATAAACCTGTAGTGGCCATAATAAATTGATTCATAATTTTAAAAATCTGGGGGGAAAAATAAAATAAAATAAAATAAAATAAATAATCTTTTTTACATATTATAAAAAATAAATCAAAAATTTTAATTTTAATTTTTTTTTTTTTTTTAATCTGAATATTTATTCAGTTCTTTTTTAAATGAACCTGTAGTGTCTGATGCCTATTTTAAAAATCAAATAAATAAATAAATAAATAACAATAAATGGGGTCATTGAGCCAAAAATGTTTAGGAAACATGTACATTTCGGTGCATATATGAGTCATAAACTTTTAAAAGTTTTTTGCCTTTGAATATGTAAATTAAAATTAGATTATGAATATTAAAGTGACATTTGTTCTGACAGCCTTATAAAAACAAAACAGTGGAAATGCGTCTAGATTTGTAATCATACTGTGGCTCTGTGAATCGAAATAAAAATTTAACAGAGATACGTTACATTACAGAAGAGCTGCAGATTACTAATTTGCATTTTACAGTGAAAAGACACAAACTTATGACATCACAAGATGAAAGAACCAATCAGATGATGCATTCGTATGAATGGATGATGCATTCGTATGGATATGCTGGTCTGCACAGCTCAGTTTAATCCCTCATTACTCTGGAAACTACAGCACAAGGACATTCAAGAACAAACAGTGGGGAAAGATTACCAAAACAACATTCCACCCAGCAAGCAACATCAGGGCTGTGTCCCAAATCCCACATACCTCCCTACTGCATCCAGCATGTGTAATACATAGCAGGAGTGTTTAGGCTCATACCACTTTGCTTTGTACTTATAATGTGCACTACAGAGGGTGCATAAGTCATTATTTCCTACCCTAATTAGTGCACTTAAGTTGCACCAGCCATTGTAGTGTACACTATGTAAGGTGCATAGGAGAATTTGGAACACGACCAAGAAGTCACCGCAGGCACATGGGAATATAATATTGCCTGGTTTATATATTAAAAAAAAGCATTTGTTTAAGTCTATAAATTAATGTTCAGGATGTATTATAAGCTAAAACCATAGCTATGAGCTTTATAAATAAACACCAATGTTGTAAAGCAATAATGCTAACTAGTTAGCTAGCATAACGTCCTAGCATCGTATTCGATTTGCACATCAACCATTTCAAATAAATTCATTAAAATTCATTTCTTACCTCTTTACCGCAAAAATATATATTTATACGTGAGTTTTAACAGGTGTTGGACTTCATTTCATTTTTTATTTTATTTTTATTTTTAAATCCACGTCGGTTTTTCTCTGCAAGACATCAACACAGCCCCGCCCCCTGCAGCGCTATGCATGGTTGCCAGATTCCGTCCACAAAAATCCCTCTACAGGGTTGCCAAATCTTTTAAGGGTAAAAAATATCATAGACTAATTTGCATATTAAATGGCTCGCCAGGATCATTTGCATACATGAAGTAGGAAGATGTTCTGAGCACAGTTAACAGAGCTTTATCAGAATATAAAATATGTAAGGAATATAACAGATACATAGATTATTTGTATATAGACATATAAATACAGACCTTGGATTTCAATTAATTAATTTCAACACACACACATCCATCATTCCTGTCAATACACACGGCATATCCTGTTTTTAGAAATATTTATTATATTATTAGGTTTTTTTTTAACTGCAGCTACCTTAGCTCCATGTTTTTTCGACAGCATTGTATTGCACATACAACTGCACATATCTGCACTTTATTCCACACACAGTTCATAGTTTGTCCGCCATCAACCTTTTATATTTTTTATATTATAGTTTTATATTTTTCTTTTTCTATTTCTATGTAAGTAAATACTGTTTTTATGCAAATGTTTATGTCACCAGACAGTCATAAAAAGCATTTCAATGCATGTCGTATTGTGCATGGTTGTGTGTGGGACCAATAAATTTGATTTGATTTGAATGGGTTTGAAATTCCATGCAGGGTGGTGTGATGCAGCACAACGTGAAGTGGAGTGCCGTTACTATCCTGTAGTAGATTATTTTCATCTAACACACGGTCTTGAGTGTGTTATTCCACTTATACCACAGCGACTTGCCAATCATTACAATGTTTAACATATTAATGACCAACATTTATCACATTCTATATATACATGCATCTTTAAATTTACATTTATGTCATGATTTTTTGTGGTTATAGTTAGATTTTTTCAGTTATAGTTTATATTTAATGTTGTGGAACATCTGCAACACAAGATAGTTCCTGTTATTACTTACATTATAGCCGCAATAAATAGTCATTCCCTCATCAGCCTCTAAACAAAATGTCTCCGAACAAAACACTTCATCACATCAAAGATTATATGTTTTTCTCTGTTAAACAACACTTTTTTATCTGTTTATTATTAGTCTTAGATCGTTTCTATAGTAACAGCTCATATATAGTGAAGTTTTATGTAAGGAGACGTTTATTTAACATTTATGGAAGGAGTCTCCAGTGTCAGCGCTTTGTGACAGTCAGAGGTAAAGCTCAAATTTTTATTATTTGTATTTTTCTGGCGTCTTCAGGACAGAGGAGTTTATGCTTTTAGTTTGCTATTTATTATTATCTGTTTAATCTTTTTATTGTTGGTCTTAGATTATGTGAAGTATGCACTATATGAGCTGCTGCTAAAGAGACAATAATGTATTAGAACAAGTGTGTTAATATTAACCTGTCATTCATCTTGAACAGCTGTGCTGTTATACAAAACTAATACACCCCTTCTGACCAATCAGAATTGAGAATCCCACCGTGCTGTGGTTTTAATAGATTCTACTTTATTTCTTATAGGAAGAAGAAGTCTTTGGTCACAGCAGCATAAACGTTTTACTGTTTCTGTATTTACAAATAGAGTCAAACTATTTCTGCATTTACAAACACTATAATTTGTATATTTTAAATCTATCAAGAATGCAGACAAAATGAGGCAAATGCAGTTTAAAACAAAGAATGAATTTTTTTTGTCAGGCTTTATCATAAAAAAAAAACTTAGTAAACAACGAGATAAGATTGAGATTGCCTGAGATTGGTTAACACATTTTTGAATGGTTAAATGCATGTTTTCTTAGATTCAGTGTTGCAAAAATAATAACTAAGTGTAATTTTTTTATCACAAACAATAATCACTAACCACAAAAAAAGTTTTACATGTACTTTACACTCAAATCTAAAATGTGTTTTATATAATCCAGGACTGAAAATGTGATGATGATGATAATCATAATAATAATAATAATAATAACAGCTGCAAGCAGCATTTCCGTGGGGGCGAAGCACCCAGACTCGTGAGCCACACATTCACAGACGCACTACAACTGCTGCTTAAGCAATCACAGGAAAGCAGAGCCATAACTTTAGACAAAGGGATTCACTCATAGTGTGTATGTTTGACCACGGACAGTGGTGGAATTCTCTGCCTGTAGGAGGAAAGGTCATCAGGGTGGCATTGCTGCTGCAGCTGCCGCTACTTCTCTGACCTGTGGTGTTGTCTGTTGCTACTTTGACCTGTGGTCGTGATTGCTACTGCTCTGACCTAAATTTTTTTTTTTCTTCTTGCAATTTAAAAACATCTAAGGTATTTATGTTTTTTCTCATTGGTCTGGGCTTTTTTTCCCCATTTTGTGCAAGTATCTGCACAAAACTTATATCTGTCTTATAATGTGTTTGGTTTTTTTATTGAATATTGCCCAATAAAAATGCTATTTGATATTAAACACTGTCAGTTATGTGTTGTCTGCATAATAGCACATTGAACGGCTAGAATGGCAGTAGACAGTAGATCAGACAGGTCTCAAGATGATGTGAGCCAAATTTGGTGAAAATTGGATAAAATCTGGAGGAGGAGTAGCAAAAACAGCACTTAGATGGAAGCATTTTCTGCATGTTATTGTAACTTTTGACCAGTAAGTGGCGCTGTGATGAAATTTATTGCAGCTTCAAGGCATAGTCCTGAAGATGCCTACCAAGATTAGTGTCAGCGTGCAAGGTTGTTGCTGAGCTACAGCCTCGCTTCCTGTTTGGTGGCTTCACCGTCAGAATGTTGGCACATTACGGACAAACTGTTTGAAATATCAACATTCTTTTGGTCTGAAGATGATGTATCCAAATTTGGTGTTGATTGGACATAATTTGTAGGAGGAGTAGCAAAAAAAAACAGTTCTTGACAAAATCCAAGATGGTCGACAGAGAGTACACTTGAAATTCAGATGCTGGAGTGTGTTCACTTCAGCATACTCCAGGGAATTACAGGAAGCACGAGCTGTGAATTTAGCACAAATTCTTCAAGTGATATATGGAAAAAAATGAAAATTGTTACAGTTCTTGATCACAAGGTGGCACAGTCGCAAACCTTCATGGGTACATTCAGGGCATGATCCTGAAGATACTTATCAAGTAGATGCATTGCTGAGATATACCCTCACATCCTGTTTTTTGCATTAGCCAGCGCGTTACAGGAGAACGGTTTTGAATATTAAAATTCATTTGACATCATTTGTTCAGACAGGTCTCAAGATGATGTCAGCCACAATTGGTGAAGATTGGACAGAATTTGGAGGAGGAGTAGCAAAAATGGCAGTTAGATGTAAGCATTTTTACCATGTTATTGTAACTTCTGACCAGTAGGTGATGCTGGCACGAAATTTGTTGCGTAGCCTCAGCTCATGGTCCTAAAGATGCCTGCCAAGTTTTGTGTCAGTGTGCAAAGTCGTTGCTGAGATACAGCCTCACATCCTTTTTGGTGGCTTCACTGTCAGATTCTTGGCCCATTATGAGCAAACCATTTGGAGTTATCAAAATTGTTTTGATAACTTTTATGAGGCTTACTCTGAGGATGATGTGTGTCAGATTTGGTGATGTTTGGACAAAGTTTGTAGGTGTAGCAAAAAAACAGTTTTTGATAAAATCCAAGATGGTGGAAATTCTAATTAGGCGAAAATTGACATCATAGGGTGCATTGACCTCGTCTCAACCCAGGGAATCCAGGCTTTTAAATTTCGGACACATGGTTCAAAAGTTATGACTACAAACATACTTCCAAACTAGGCAAGATTGGTCAGAATCTTCTACAGACCCTCCCCAATCAGTGTGCCAAATTTCACAACTTTTTACCAGACAGTTCTATGGGCTGCCATAGACACCCTAGCCAGAAGAAGAAGAAACGGAAAAAGAATAACAATAAGAAAAGGTAGAATAACAATAGGTTGCCTAAGCATCTTGGGTGTTTGGCCCCATAATAATAATAATAATAAAAGCTGGTGGGTCAGGATACAGATATAGGCTACATACAGATTGACATTTACGTTTACATTTATGGCATTTGACAGACGCCCTTATCCAGAGCGACTTACAGAAGTGCTTTGAAGTCTCTATCAATAAATACATTCTGATACTGGTTCACTAGGCCACAGCCTAACAATACCATCAGTCTAAAAAGTCTGTTGGAGACGTAATATAGTAAAAAGCACACAGACTACACAAAGTTTTTTTTTTAAAGTGCTAATTTAAGTACTTTAGGAAGAGGTAGGTCTTTAGACGTCGTTTGAAGACGGCCGGTGGCTCAGCTGTTCAGACATCTAGGGGAAGTTCATTCCACCACCTAGGTGCCAGAACAGAGAAGGGTCTTGATGCATGCCTTCCTTGTACCCTGAGAGATAGTGGGAGCAGTCGAGCAGTGCTAGAGACTGACTAAATAAATCATAATTTATAAAGATATCATATTTTAACATATATCTCATGTAAAAATGTTCTGTTCTATTCAGCTTTATTTAAAAGCACATGAATTCATTAGTGTGTACTTATTTTCATTAGAAGTTGTAGAAATAAATATGTGATCTGATGTCCTGTCCTATTCATTGCGCATGGGATTTGCTTGTCATTCCTCTTTCTGATCACTAGATGGAGACATGAAGCTGACAGGATGAAGTTAAAAGTTGTACAAAGTTAAAAGTTATGTCCTTTGAAAGTCATTGTAACTGATGTTCAAATTAAAATTCGATGATTTTAGTCATTAATATCTGTAGAACTCTTGAATCTGGTCAGAAGATGTTGATTAATGTTCTCTAAACTAGTTCTAATTCGTAACAGCTCATTCACAGGGACTTGTATGGTGAACACTTTACATAAATGGATTAAACCGTGTGTAACAGTTGACATCCTGTGTCAGAGGTAAGGCTGCAATTTTAAGTTTTACGGCATTTTCAGGACAGATGAGATTCTACTCTGCAGTTTCTCAGTAACATGACAAGTTGTGTGTGTGTGTGTGTTTTTTTAATTAACTTCAAAAAAGAGGAAAAAAGAGATGCTGGTGAAGGAACAACTGTTTCTAGCTGCTATAACGTAAGTGATAAGAGCAACCAACCTCTCTCATGGACGTTCCACAACATTAAAAGTAACTATAAACTGATAAAAGTATTCCATAATAAAAAAAAAAACATTGTTGGCAAATTGTTGTGGTATACGAGGAGTAAAAGACGTCAGGATGTGCTGCTATAGGAAAACATTAAAGTTTGGGATGATAACAGTAACACCGCTTCATCACATCACATCAGTGCATTGTTGATTAGTTTCCTTTAACAGCATGCCCTCAAATGATTTATTCCTTACATAAAACATGTGAGTGTCAATTCAACTTAGAAAATGTCATCAAATCAAATTAACACAACTTCCCCCAACACCCAAAACATGTTTGTGTCCAACATTTGCCAACATTTTCCTTTTTCCATGCATTCTTCTCCTTTTTCTCCTAGCTCAATTCCATTCAAAATACGATGTCAAGGTCATGTGATTTGTTTTTTCTTTTCCCTGATGCGTATGGAAGCGACCTCGCTCCCCATGATTTAGTCATTCATGTAGAGTGAATGTGAAGGCCAAACTGTGTGTGTATGTGTGTGTGTGTGTTTGTGTGGTTAAAACTTTCATCACGCTCTCAAGTTATGTAACAGTGCTGCTGATGTGATGCGTCAGAGGATGGAGATAAAGTGATTCTTATTCATCACTATAAATATGGATACACAGTACCAGTTAAGACATTTTCTTATTTTTTACTAATTATATTTATGCAGTTATTTATTATATTAGATATCTATATCTATTACCAAATTAGTGTACGAGATATCTATTATCTATATCTATTACCAAAAAGTAATACACAATTCAAAACTCTTTTATATCTTATCTTCTCAAAGCAGCTTTCATGAATGACATGTTTTCTGTCTGAAGTTTGATTCTTTAATCTTGCACTAGAACTATGAGGCCAATGCCACTAACAGTAATAATTTAATAATTTATTTGACTATTTTAAATAATTTATTTGACTATTTTAAATTGTTTTATTTGTTTATTAATTTATTTTTATATTTATTTATTTGTTTAATACATATAAATTCTATTTCTTGGTTAGTAGTCACTATCTTAACATAGATTGTGTACAGCTTTTTTTTTTTTTTTTTTTGAGTGATGTGAGGCGAAAAATAGGTTCCAGTGTGATAAACCTGAGTTTGATTAATTACAGTGCCCTCCACTAATATTGGCACCCATGGTGAATATGAGCAAAGAAGGCTGTGAAAAATCGTATTTATTGTTTAACCTTTTGATCTTTTGTTCAAAAAAATTGACAAAAATACTCTGCTCTCATGGATATCATACAATTGCAAACAAAACACAGGTTTATCAAAAAAAAATATTAGTTAAATATATGTGTGGCAAAATTATTGGCACCCTTTTAGTCAATACTTTGTGCTAGCTTCCTTTGCCAAGACAACAGCTCTGAGTCTTCTCCTGTAATGCCTGATGAGGTTGGAGAATACATGGCAAGGGATCTGAGACCATTCCTTCATACAGAATCTCTCCAGATCCTTCAAATTTCAAGGCTGACGCTGGTGGACTCTCCTCTTCAGTTCACCCCACATGTTTTCAATGGGGTTCATCTCAGGGGCTTGGTATGGCCATTGCAGGACCTTGATTTTGTTGTCAGTAAACCATTTTTGGGTTGATTTTGATGTATGTTTTGGATCATTGTCCTGCTGGAAGATCCAACCACGGCCCATTTTAAGCTTTCTGGCAGAGGCAGTCCGGTGTTCATTTATTATCTGTTGATATTTGATAGAGTCCATGATGCCATGTATCCTAACAAAATGTCCAGGTCCTCTGGCAGAAAAACAGCCCCAAAACATTAAAGAGCCACCACCATATTTTACCGTGGACATGAGGTACTTTTCCATATGGCTACCTCTCTGTGTGGGCCAAACCACCTCTGGTGTTTATTGCCAAAAAGCTCTATTTTGGTTTCATCTGACCCTAGAACCCGATCCCATTTGAAGTTCCAGTACTGTCTGGCAAACTGAAGAAGCTTGAGTTTGTTTTTGGATGAGAGTAGAGGCTTTTTTCTCGAAAGCCTTCCAAACAACTTATGGTGATGTAGGTGACGTCGGATTGGAGTTTTGGAGACTTTCTGATCCCAAGACGCAACTAACTTCTGCAATTCTCCAGCTGTGATCCTTGGAGAGTTTTTGGCCACTCGAACCATCCTCTTCACAGTGAGTTGAGACAATATAGACACACGTCCTCTTCCAGGTTGATTCATAACATTTCCAGTTGACTGGAACTTCTTAATTATTGCCCTGATGGTGGAAATGGGCATTTTCAATGCTTTTGCTATTTTCTTATAGCCACTTCCCATTTTGTGAAGCTCAACAACCTTTTGCCACACATCACAGCTATATTCCTTGGTCTTACCCAGTGTGATGAATGACTAAAGGAATTTGGCTTATGTGTTACCTCATATTTATAACCCTGTGAAACAGGAAGTCATGGTTGAACAATTTCCTGTTCCTAGTCACCCAGGTGTACTAAAAAATGTAAAATATCAATGGGAATATACTTCAAATATATTTTTCTCATATGAATTCATAGGGGTGCCAACAACTGTGCCACACATATATTTAACAACATTTTTTTTTTTCTGGATAAACCTGTGTTGTGTTTGCAATTGTTTGGTATCCATGAGAGCAGAGTATTTTTGTGAATTTTTTTTAACAAAAGATCAAAACTTTAAACAATAAATACAATTTTTCACAGCCTTCTTTGCTCATATTCACCATGGGTGCCAATATTAGTGGAGGGCACTGTATATAAACAGTACATATATATACTAGTGTATTTATTTCATTTGTGGCATGACGTTTGGACTATAATCATCCTCGCACAAGAGGCAGGCAATTATATACAGCAACAAAATATGGAGGAAGTGTTGCAAGGAAGTGTTTGTGTGTCAGTGTGTGTCTGTGTGTGTGTTTTGCGCATCTGTGACTCATAAAGCTCTAAATTCATGGTACTACTCCCTTTTTCTTCTCCACTTCTTCCCCAATCTCGTACATTTACTGAGGTGTACAGGAATCTGAGTTCAGTCTGTAAAAGCTTTCAGAGAAGAGTGTGTTAATTTTTCATGATAGCATCCTATAAAAAGCCGGAGACAAAGTAAGGAGTCAGGATCTCCCTGGAGCTACAGAAGCAGACTTCACCAGCTGTTTTTGTGTGTGTGTGTGTGTGTGTGTATTCAGAGGCAGAACTCGATGCTTTACTGTGATAAACAGGGAGCACTTCTAAGCACTCGCTTACCTTTCAACACGTGTGTGTGGGCGATTGTTTGTAGCTGATGTGGTTTTGTTGTGTTTGTGTGGGTGACTCCGTTCAAATCACACCTCTCGCAGAGAATAACGCCCATCTTTCTTTCTTTATCGCCCGCTTAACAAGGGATAAAAATAAATGCCAACAACCACTTTAAGAAGGAAGCCTTTTAAAAATAAACTAGACACATGCCCTTTTCAGGGCTGTTAGTGCTGCCAGAATCCACAGCCGCAGCCACTGATCCTGTTCTTCTGAGACTAATTGGTGGACTGAGCTCGGATCAGAAACCCCAGATGTCATGACCTTTCGGGGGAAAGCGTCTCTCCGTGATACCCAGCATGCCTCTGTAGAGGTGTGATGCTACTAAAGCTGCGTCCACATAAAAAAAATGATACATTTCTGATGTCGCCTTGTGAGAGTGCCACTGTGACTACACAGCTTTAAGAGTAAACAGTTTAAATTATAAATATCAGTATAAATATTGCGTTATTTAAAATATACCTTTACAGGAAAAATCCATCCTGAACAAGCAATACTAATCAATATCTGACCAAAAGTTTTATTCTGTAATGATTGTTTTGACTTCTTTCATCAACATATTGCCTTAATTTCAACCTGGTTAACAGGTTATGGTTAGAGTTAGGGCTACATTACCCACAATGCACTTTTACTACCTGCTGATGGTAGTAAAAGAGGAAAGAAAGCAATGCAGCGGCACTTTAGTGATTTACTTTGTCCAGCTCTCTCACCTCCTCCATATACATCAGCTTCTGCTAATACCACCCTCAAAACTGCCTCACTCATCATCTCGTAGATCGCTACCTAGCCAAGCCAAGTCCAGTCTCAACCCAAGTGCGCCGTATAGCTGCATTGCATTCTGGGACTTTGTGTCCAACGTAGCACCGATGTCTCCACTACTTCTACACTAACTTTTTCATTAATATGACAAGTGAGAAAAGATTAAATCTTGGTTTTCCCCTATTAACCTCTTTTGTAAGTGTGCTAGCATTAACTGTGACATTAGCGCAGCACACAACCTC
The DNA here is from genome assembly GCA_022758105.1 of Pangasianodon gigas. Lineage (NCBI taxonomy): Eukaryota > Metazoa > Chordata > Actinopteri > Siluriformes > Pangasiidae > Pangasianodon > Pangasianodon gigas. The sequence continues at coordinate 21,394,644 of CM040470.1, read as the reverse complement.
TAACTTCTCACAGGAATAATGAGCATACAGCACCAACCCACTAATTAGCATGAGCTAACAAGGGGTTTTCTTTACATTTAGGAAAATAAAACCAGTTTAGCTCATTAGAAAACATTAAGTGAAGGTACAAACCAAAATACGTGCCGAAACAGAAAGGATTGTTCAGAATTTCTGTAGGAGGGAGATGTAGGGGGAAAAAAACAAGCCCAGAGCACAACTCTAACGCCTGCATTTACACTTTAAAATTAGAAAAGGTCAGAAAGCAAAGATTATTTTGAATCAGCGATAGATTAGGATGAAATCTGTCAGTTAATGTTGATGATAGGAAGACAACTTGGATGGTAAATTGATTTATTTTTATTAATTGAATAAATTTACTGTTGTAAAAGGAAATGCTGAATCAGTGTTGATCTATAAAGGGTTTAAGATGGTTTCATGTTGTATAATTTTCATCCTGATTTTGTCACATCATAAAAGAATTCTTTGGTCCTGTGTTGAGATCTGCGATCTCAGAATGCGTAATGTGACGTGCTCACCCATGGCTGATTTAGTGCCATTGCGACCACAGACAGCCAAAGTTCTGGCAGCTTCAAAAAAATTTTTATTCAAATCTCAGAGTGTGAGTGCTGCTATGATGCTCATCTAAAATCCACCAATAGGAGGATGGGATAGGATGACACCAAACACGAGACAGCTACAAAGATGCTAGTGGGGATGGCAAAACATAAAGAAAACATGCTAATGGACAGAAAGATATCCTTATTACCTCAAGCTCACTTAGAAGAATATATCTGTATATGTGAACCTGTTTTAGGTTAGGTTAGGTTAGGTTCAACTTTATTATCATTGTTAGAGTTTGAGTACAGAGACAACAACATGCAATAGCATCCAACCAGTAGTGCAAATAACAAATAAGTTAAATGAGGTAATAAGATTATGGTGCAATAAGTTAAGATACTTAGATACTGCACAAGCCCACTCTCCTTTCATCACAGGTCTATCACAAGAGGATCTTCCTTGTACAATCAAAAAAAACCCATTATGAACACATTATCACTCAGACTGTTATAGAATTCGGCCAAGATTTTACTGTGATCATCTTGTACAGTGTGATAAATAATAATCTTAAAGGACCAGTGAGTCTGAAATTTACTGAAATGAAAATCTAAACACCCATTGATTTTTGTTTTAAAAATAAATAAATAGGAATTACATATAAATTACTTTGAAATACTTTGTAGACTCTATTTCATAGGACAATATCAATGTCATATTGATATTGTGTCATATTGATATTGTGGCTTCAGAAATAACCCTGAACGACTGTGTGTATGTAATCTGACTGCAGGCAATCATACACAATTCCATAATAATCCATACTGAATAAATCCATCTGGCATTCTAAACAGCGATCTGGTATTTAATGGAGAATGTCAGATCCAGAATGTGTCTTCTGGGAGCGAGAGACAGCTGCCCTTGGAGCAAATTGCTTTTCACACACTGTTTTGTGAAAAAAAAAAGCCACCCAGCCTGAGGTCATTCTCTCCCTGCTTCTGATCCTACAGGAGCCACTTTATATTTATAACTTTTACTAATAAAGATAACAGTAAGTTTTTCATAGTATTGTTATTATCTAATAAAGAGTATGTATGTGTTAAGAGTATTATGGAGACGTAAAAAATCGCTGTACCTATAAAGACAGGATGAATGATTGTACCAGAGTTCATGATGGGTGGTTGTTGCTATGAGGTTCACGCCCCCAGTATAATGAAAACATTTTGAAAATAAAGTCATGTACTTAACTCAGGGTTCTCAAATCCATTCCTGAAGAACCTCTGCCCTGTGTAGTTTGAAGTTTTTTCTACCCTCATAATAACTGGACCAACCCATTAAGCGATTAGTAACTAACTGATCAATAATGAATTGTGTTTCAGTAGGAAAAAAAAGTCCTGAGAACCCACAGGATCCCATGTTCGAAGCCATCCCTGTTAGTGACTTTAGAGGGCAAAAAAATTAGAGAAAAAAATTAAACCACATAAAGAGTATGCAAAAATATTACTTTCTAAATGTCACATCATTTTCTTAACCATTGGTGTGATGTTAGCTACAACAGAACTTTAATGAAAACACACAAGAAAGTACAGCCTTAGGATAATGTTACTGTAATAAAGTTCTTGGACTTAACTTCCTAAGCTGAATTTCCTTGGGCTTAACTTTCTTGGCTCAAGTTCTTGGTCTTCATTTTTTAAGCTAAAGTTCCAGATCTTAACTTCCTATGAAATTCCTTCCTAAAAATCCCAGGCTTAACTTTCTAGGCCAAGGTTCATGAATTTAACTTTATAGATCAAAGTTTCTTGTAAAGTAAAAAAAAAAAATCAACTTAAAATTGTTTGCATATTGTTATAATTTATTAGATAAAACTGGCAGTTATCTTTTTTTTTGTATCTAATATTAGCTAGCATTTGTATATAGCAGTGTTTGTTAAATTTTAGCACAATATCTTCATAAATAGACCTGACGCAGATGGTGAAATCTATCAGTAATTCATTGTAAGTTGAAAAATAAACTAAAATTCATATTTTAAGGCTTTATTTCCCTGGAAACACAACATGTTCACATAGTCAGTTGCTTTATTTCTGGGTTTGGTCAGAGAAATCAGAGCTGTAAGAAAGCTCCCAAAATATCAACCAGTAATTCCCACTTGTTGGGAAAGAACAAGGTTTAAATGAGAATTTCAAATAAATAATAATAAATATAATTTATTTTGGGGATATTTTGGGGATAAGGTTCCTAACATTTCTGGGCTTTATCTCCTGAGCTAAAGTTCATGGGCTAAGGTTCCTGTTAAGATTCCTTATTAAAAAAAATAATAATAATAAACCTTGTTCAAATTTTCTGTGTCTAGCAAGTTACTAGCTTGAGGTCCCTGGGTTAAAATTTCTGGGCTTTATTTCTTTGGCTAAAGTTTCTGGTAAAGATTCTAGACCAAAGTTTCTAGACCTAAGCAAGTTCATGGCTTTAGAGATCTGGTCTAAAACTTCTGAAAGTTCCTCAGTGTAAAGAGACCAAGTTTGGCCAAAAACGCTAACCTGGCCAATGACGACGATTAGCCATATTAGCTTTTTTGCTGAAACTACAAACCCCATTTCCGGAAAAGTTGGGACTGACAAAAGTACAAAGAAATGACTTTTAATGTTTTAGCTGACTAACGTGATTGTATTTTGTAAATGTAAACAAATTATGAATTTGATGTCTGCAACACGCTCAAAAAAAATTTGGTATAGGGGTAAAATAAGACTGAAAAGTTTATAGAATATTCCAGTTACACCATTTTGAAACATTCGACAATAAGCAGGTGAATTGGTAACAGGTGAGGGTATCATGATTGGGTATAAAAGGAGCATCCACCAAAGGCTCAGTCTTTGCAAGCAAAGATGGGTCGTGGCTCACCACTTTGTGCCAAATTTCATGAGAGAATTGTCGATTAGTTCAAAAAGAACATTTCTCAATGCAAGATTGCAAAGAATTTAGATCTTTCACCATGTACAGTACATAATATTGTGAAAAGATTCAGGGAATCCGGAGAAATCTCAGATGGCATTGCATGAGAAACCGTCTTGCTACTGTGATAAATAAAGCCACATGGGTTTGGGAGTACTTTGGAAAACTGTTGTCACTTAATACAGTCCACCGCTGCATCAAGAAATGCAACCTGAAACTCTATTATGCAAGGAGAAAGCCATACATCGATTCTATGCAGAAATGCTGCTGAGTTCTCTGGCCCTGAGCTCATCTCAGATGGACCGAGAGACAGCGGAAATGTGTGCTGTGGTCAGATGAGTCCATGTTTCAGCTTGTTTTTGGGGAAAATGGATGTCGATTTCTCCGTGCCAAAAAAAATGGATCATCCAGACTGTTATCAGTGAAAGGTGCAAAAAAACCAACATCTGTCATGGTATGGGGGTACATCAGTGCCCACGGTATATTGACTTGCATATGTGTGAAGGTACCGTTGACATGGAGGCTTATGTTGGGACTTTAGAGAGACATATGCTTCCATCAAGGCAACGTCTTTTCCCAAGAAGTCCATGGTTATTTCAGCAAGACAAAGCCAGGCCTCTTTCTGCATGCACTTCAACAGGCTTCATAGACACAGAGTGTGTGTGCTTGACTGGACTGCCAGCAGTAGGGTTCTGTCTCATATTGAAAATGTATGGCACTTCACGAGGAGGAGAATCAGTCAATGGCAACCACGGACTGTTGAGCAGGAAAAGTCTTGTATCAAACAAGAATGGGCAAAAATTCCACTTGCAAAACTGCAACAATTAGTATCCGAAGTTCCCAAACGATAAAAAGTGTAATTAAAAGGAAAGGTGATGTAACACAGTGATGTATCACAGTGGTAAACATGCCTCTTTCCCAACTTTTTTTGAGTGTTTTGCAGGCAACAAATTCTAAATTTGTTTATATTAAAATACATTTAGGTTGGTCAGTGAAAACATCGGAAATCTTTCCATTGTACTTTTGTCAGTTAAGTAAAGGGAAGTTCAAGAGAACTAACAAATCACAGATCCTTTAGCATGAGACAAACCTGGGGAAAAAAATATGGTTTAGTGATCTATAAAGTTTTGTAGGATTCTTGCTCAGTCTCAATAATAAGACAACATAGACAGCTGATGGTTGTGGAGTTAATGCCATGCTTTTATTTCCAGTAATTGCTGCAAAATTTGGAGCGTTGCACTTTCACTTGAACCTACTGCTTCAATCGACTCAACAAGTGATCAACACTGAAGCAAGTACACTGAGCTGGACCCTCAAAAATATAATAACAACACTGTAGAAGCCACTTAGTACTGTTTATAAGAGCTGATAGATTGTTATAGTGAGCTTGATTTGCTTCTAAGAGTCTGGAAAGGGTTTCATAGTTTTTAGGTTCAATTCATCATATTTATCATCAGGAATCAACTTAGAAAATTAATTAAAACATTCAAACCTTGGGGAATGTTCAGGAGAATTTAAGCCAGTGATTAGAAGATTAGCTATTTTTAATTTTTAATTACACGCCAGAGAATTAGTCTTTGATTTAGGCAGATTGGGCCGACAGTGACAAATTTAACCCCTATAATTAGCACGTTTTTAAAAAAAAAACAAAACAAACATGGTGCATCTAAAACCAGGACATTTTTAAAACTGTGAGGTTCAGGAATAAATACACATATATATATAATACATATTAATATTCACATTTATATAGCTTATATATATTATATAATATATGCAGATAGCTTTCATTCCTGTTAGTGCTTGTGCTATCTACTACATTGATGGTCGTTTTGTCGTTTTCTTGTTTACAGTGGCTTTAAAACTGGTCAAACACTTTTATCCCACATGTATTCTGATCACAAGTGACTAAGACTGGATATTTAAAGGCTGATGGTTTAATACTGTGGTGCATTTTTGCTATTTTATACACAGTAGATGGCAGTGCTTCTTATAGCTTACATACAGAAATAGCTGTCAATCTTCTCACCCAACCAACCACTGAGCTGCGATTGGTCGGGTTACAATATGTGCCAGAGATACATCTCAGAAAAAAACCCTAAAATCTTTTTTTCAGTGTGCTGTTATAGAAGTAATAGTGTTCTGTTTGAGACAGGGTGCGTCGATGGCTTATACAGCCTCTGAGTGTCGCGTCCTTTCTCAGTGCCAGGATTTTTTCCACACGTCTAGGGGACACTGTGCTGCCTTCCCACAGACCCCAGCCTGGGTTTGGCGGGATTACAGGGGCAGGCGGATGTGCATGGCGCTGCTGTTGGGTCGAGCAGCCAGGATGTAGATGGCGCTCTCACGCAAGAACGCGTCCCATGTCACTGGCCTGGAAAGACATGCAAAGAATATGAAGAACCATCAGTTTCAACTACACTTCATGCCATATTAATGCATTAAATTCCTGCACTATGGACTCTGGTGTCTGGTACTCATGTGTTAAAGCATGAGTACAATCTGAAGTAGAGTCCTGGTACTCTCAGTAACTAGGAAAGGGAACATTTTGAGTTTTCTGCTCCTGCAGGAACCATTGCATCACTGAACCATAAGGATCATGTTTAATCTTTAATAGACATCATCCAATTTATTGTCCATAGTGTAATGTGACTTTAAATGTGTCTATTATGGCCTACAGCAAACACACACCTGTTGTCGTATTTCTCCATGGCCTTGTCTCTGCTCTTGTCACTGCTTGAGCTGGCAGGACTGCTCTCTGATATCGGGCCTACGTGGCTGATGCTGTGGGGAAGAGAATGAGTTACGACACACTCCATTTTGTGCCTCATTTCCATCCAAACATGCTCTCCCACACACAAACACACACACACACACACACACACACACACTCTACATCACTTAACATGACCTAAACCTGGTAAAAGATGGACTAAGTTTGTACAAGAATAACACATCTGTCTTTTAATGTTCTAGATGTATAAAAAATCTTTACAACATGATGGCTTTCCATATTACTGCATATTTAAGAGTAGTTTATACAAAAAAAATAGAAATAAAAAAAAATGTGTTCATGTGCACATCAAAAATAAAACATGATTTGATAGCAAACAGGAATAATTAAGCTAGTAAGTTACTAGCCTTAGGTTTCTGGGCTAAAATTTCTGGGCTTTATTTCTTTGGCTAAAGTTCCTGGTAAGGTTTCTGGACTACAGTTTCCAGACCTAAGCAAGTTTCTGGCCTTAGGATTCTGGGCTAAAATTTCTGAAAGTTCCTCAGTGTAAAGAGACCAAGTTTAGCCAAAAATGCTAAGCTAGCCAATGACAACTGTTAGCCATATTAGCGTTTTTGGTGAAAATACTTTAGCATGAGACAAATCTATAAGGTCTTGTTGGATTGTTGCTCAGTCTCAATAATAAGACAACAATACAAAAAGAGAGAGAAACAATATAACGTCAAGGAAGGTTATTTAATCTTTTTTTTCTGTTTCATTTTTTCTGTTTTTTTTTTTTTTTTCATTCTGTTTCTTCTCTCCTTTTCCTAAATTTTATCAATCAGAAGAACTTTGTACTGATTTGCAGTGATCCTTCCCTCTAAAGGGACAAAAAGTAAATAAATGCCCCCCACAGCATACCCACTGTTTTCCTTAAATTTGTGTAAATTTTACATTTTTAAATATTACAGTAAGGAAAACTGAACTGTGGTCTGCATGAGGACTCGCACAGCACAAGCAGGCACAAGGGCTCCAAGCTTTCCTCTTTATCCTGGAGCTGATTTTAATGAGCTCCGATTAAAAGGCAATATTAGTCACACCATGTAGAGACCAAAGCCACACAACCATTTAACCCGGAGCAGCCATTTGGGCTGATGAGCACTTCCCAGAGGAAGACAAGCCTCTCGTTTAACACTGATAATGGCAGGACTGGATCTGTTAGCTTATAAAGCCACAAAGACTAGTTCTTATGAACATGATGATGATGATGATGATGATAATGATGATGATGATTACGGTCAGATGACACTCACCTGCTTTAGTTTTAATAGAAATCGAATGAAAATAGAATGTAAACATTAACAGGAATAAAAGGAATAGATTTTTGCACATGTTTATGCTGCTATAATACTTATTATACGATACATAGGCTGCTACTCTTATGTTTACACTTATGTTTACACTATTTCAGCTACTTGTATTGTACTCTTGTACTCTTTGCACTATTGTCACTAGGTTCACTTTTAAACAGAACTGTCCTGCTCGGCGCTGCACTGGGACTTACTATGCCCATTGTCTGTCCCAGTAGTCATTGTACTGTCTTGTACTGTCTTGTGCTGTCTGCACATGTTTGCACTTGTGCACTTTATGTAGAAATTATGTAGTCCCTTGTAGTTCTGTGTTGTTCTGTGTTTGTCTTATGTAGCACCTTGGTCCTGGAGAAACCTTGTTTCGTTTCACTGTGTACTTGTATATGGTTGAAATGACAATAAACTCCACTTGAAACTTGAACTTGAACTTGAGATTGGTAAAAGATCAAATGTATACAATTTTACACATACCCCAAATGTAGCAGATTAGCAGTAGCCCTATATGAATGGGATTAAATTCACATGGTGACCTGAAGTGCTCCTCTGTGATGATTTTTTTTTTTTTTCTGTTCAGATCGGCATTGGTGTTCTTCTTCCTTCAGAACATTACAGACCAAATTATCTACTGGTTTTCTACCATCTCTGTGGGATCTGGATAGACACATCTGTGATGTTGTGTTAGAAAACCACTGCTACTCACTGTATTTAGTCCCCTAGCGCATATACACACTTCTGCGATTGTGAAAATATGAATGTTTTTTCGAGGAGTCTCTCAACTTCTTACTTAGTGTAAGTCATATAACTTTATCTGCCTACATTCAGAGCCCGTTAGCAGGAGAAAGAAAATAAAATCAATCAGAAGAGAGCGATCCTGAAGGCTGATTAAAACAGATGTTATAATGCAAGCTACAGTTATAAATCCACTTTATATTCACACATACCATAATATCACACACCTTTTAGTTTGCTAGAAGGAAATGAATTACAGGGAGCAGTTTTATGACTGTAAAATCCCTAATCATCTAATGTTAGATAAATGTGAACATATAACCATGTGTGATGCAAGCATTGGGTTCATAGACCTTCAGAAACTCTTCTCACAATGTTAATTTAATTGCTGTCTGGATGTGAGAATTTTATCACAGTAGAGACAGGTAAAAAAAAAAAAAGTTATTATACAGGTCACCCAGGGAAATCAATCCCATCTTAACAGGGCTAAAGATGTGCTTGGATTGCTTCCTTAGCTTTGCACTGGAGCTGTAAGGCTAATGTAGATAATAATTCTCAAATTTTTTTTTCTGTGAACAAACATGAACAAAGTTCTACCATGTAGCCGAACAGTATTGTTATAGAGGCGGCCATCTTCTTTTTTTTCGTGTAGTTATTATTTCGGGTATTACTCCATCACTCTAGGCTCCGCCTCCGAAGGTTTCCAGAAAGCTGGAAGTGATGTGGATGATAATATCGTAAAAAAGAGACTCTGACTGATTTGATTTTGAAGATTCTGAAAATTAGGCATGTGTTTATGCTATGTTAGCATAATAGCACTAGTGCAAAACTAAAAAAGCAAATCCTGGACACCAATCATGCCTTGGATAAGTATATTTGTGGTAAACATTGTAAAAATTGTTCCTCACTGGCTTTAGTGTTTTCTGTTAGCCATGTGAATTGTAGATGTAGATTTGATTGAGGTTTTTATTTATCTTATATTCCACTTTAGGAGAAAAAAAAAAGGTAAGCGTGGTAAAGTAAGGTTTTCTTTTAGACTGTGACTTACCCCATATTCATTGCAGGAGAACACAGTCCCCTGAGTCTGAAGGAAGGAACACATGCAGTGATAATAAGGATGATGGGAAGATGGATGACAGCAGTGAGACAGCATGGAAGACAAAGACACACAGGCTAAATCCATTACAGCCATGTAAAAGCCATGCAGACACAGTACATTCAGGTCCAAAATTATTGGCACTCTTCTAGAGAATGGGAACATACTGCATACACAATGGTACTAAATTTACACTTGAATAGTGAGAGAACCTACTTTCCATTTGTTAATGTGGCAAAATTATTGGCACTACATTATTATGCACTATAATTGTTGCACTCTGTGCAAATCAGTAATACACCCTGGATGGGTGTAATGGACACCAGTCCATTGCAGGGCACCATACATGTGCATTCACACCAAGGGGCAATTTAGAGTAGCCAATCAATCTACCATCATTTTTTTGGGAGGTGGGAGGAAACAAGAGAACTCGGAGGAAACCCACACTGATGGAAGGAGAACGTGAAATTCCACACAGGCAGTAAACCAATCTCAGGGACCCTGAAGCTGCGAGACTACAGCACTATTTCCTGCATAACCATGTCACCCCAAAGACTCATCTGAACTACAATTAGCATGTATTGTAGTTATATGAGACTGAAACCAAACTTTTTGGTCATGCATACAGTCAGAGTGTTCAGTGGAAATAGTGAACTGCATACACACAAGAACTGCCAAAAAATTCACTATAAAATATGGTGTTGGATTAGTGAGGCTTTGCCACTGATGGTCCAGGGGCTCTGCCGAAGATTAACGGAATCATGAATTCTGTTAAGCACCAAGATATTTCAACACAAATCCTGATTACCTCTGCCAGGAGGTTAAGACTTGGCTGTAGATGAAGATTTACAGCACATTGACTCCAAAACATACATAGGCACAAATTGCAGGAGTCCAGGAGTTTTCGCTGCCAATCCTGTTACTAAATCACACTTTCAAAATGGCTTTAAGTGGGTTGGCTTCTAGGCAGAATTCTTCATCACACTGGCAATCATCATTATTTCTAAGTTATTAGCTTTTCCAGGCTGCTTGACATGGAAGGCTTGTCGAGAAATGCTCCATTAATGTCAGGCTTTATCTCTTCCCCTGTTTCTCTGCTCTCACCTTTACTAAAACTTTTAATTTTTTTTCAAGATTTCTCTACTTCTTTGTGTTTCTGGATGTTTGAACTCCCTGAAGCGGCTGTCAGCAATCTGTCAGTTATAAGAAACAAAATCTTCTATATTGCACCCAAGTATACCCAATCCTAAGTAGCATCTAATTTATCCCTAAGAGCTAAAGATGGATTGGTTTATAATCCCACGCAGAAGAGGATGGTTTTCCTTGCCACTGTCACTTCTGGTTGTTCATTAGGAATCTTGATCTACATCCAGATTTCTGTGAAACTGCTTTGTGACAGTATTTATCAGTAAAAGTGTTATTAAATATAAAAACTGAATTGAAAAGATAGAGACTACAAAATATTCCAGCGTCAGTCAGCGTTCACTAACAGAACCCTTGGCCGTCGATATAATTTTATTAAAAATGGTCACACTTGTGCAGATTTCCTGCTTTCTGAAGGGCTCTGACAATTAGGACCTGGAATTAATTTCTTTAACTGCGCCTTAGTCCTGATTATTTAAGTGCTCATTACGAACAGTGCATGAAGAGCTTTTAGCACAGTGATTACTCTGAGCTAGACGTCTTGACCCACCTGACGTTGCAGGACTGAGGCTCTTTGCTGTGCTTATGGAACCATGAGGTTTGAGCTCGCCGACTCTCTCCACCCGTGATGACACCATCTTTATCCTGGTCCAGACTCTGGAAGACTGCACGCGCTCGATCACGCTCTTTAGCCGTGAGCAAACGCACCAGGGAGTTCTGGGGACAAAGCCGTAAATCAATACATAAAAATCAATCTCGAAGCTATTATCTTGTTCACTGGAATTGCTCTAGAAATTACAAATTATTATATAAAGTTTTTTTTTTTAGTTATATACATACATAGCGTTCAGAATTGTCTTGCAGTTTGGTAGTACTGATATCAGAGAAGCCCGCAATATGCAAACAAACCAAAATATTTTATTTTCAACAAATCAGTGTTGGTGTGATCCCCAAAAATATATTTGGTCAAATTAATGCAATCTTAAATCATGATGCATCAATATTATGCAATATGTAAGGAATAAAACACTTGGTTGCATGCTGTTATAGGAAACTAATCAATGGCAGGGTGGTGTGATGAAGCACAGTTAATGTTAGCATCCCAAAGACGATTATTTTCCAGCACATCCCAAAGCATTTTTTTCCTTTTCTACCACAGCATTTTGCCAATTATTACAATTTTTATTTATTAAGTATAACAAGTCATACTTTTTATCCATTTATAGTTACAGTTACTGTTATAGAACGTCCACAGAACAGGTTTGTTCCTGTTCTTACTTACGTTATTGCAGTTCTATGATCACTTGTAATTAATAAGAAAAATAAAGGTATTGTATCTTTTTTTATTTATTTATTTTAATGTATAATATCCATACTGTGATGTATTCAATTTAAATGCATTTTTTTCTTTGAATGTGCTGAAGCCCTGTTTCTAAAATGCACAGCCTGCCACTGAAAGCAGCAGATGGGTAATTAACAGCCGCAGCAAGAATAAAATATGTGCTTAGCAATAATTGTGTCATTAAATTTCATCAAAACTGTTTCAGCTTCTCTAATTCTAGGCAGAGGGGTTTAATATTTTTAAATATTTATTCAATATTGAAAATGGTCTACTATAGATCAAGCTCTGTGTTTTATACACTAGAGCTTTATTGGTCCTGACTGTACTGCTGGATTAGCAAGTAAGCCTCATTAACGAATTGAATTGACGTTTCAATATTTTTTGGAGGCGTGGCCTTTGTGTCAGTCAGTCACAGTAAAGGAGGCGTGGCCTCTGTGTTTATCAGTTCCATTGAAGGAGGTGTGGCTTTTGTATCAGTCATTCACAGTAAAGGAGGCGTGGCCTCTGTGTTTATCAGTTCCACTGAAGGAGGTATGGCCACTGTTTCTGTCAGTAATATTGAAGAAGGTGTGGCTTCTGTGTCAGTCAGTCACAGTGAAGGAGGCGTGGCCTTTGTGCTCATCAGTGTTAGGGAAGGAGGCGTGGCTTCTGTGTCAGTCTGTCACAGTCAAGGAGGCGTGGCCTTTGTGCTTATCAGTTTTAATGAAGGGGGTGTGGCACCAGTGCATGTCAGTCTCCGTGAAGGAGGTGTGGCCTCTGTGCTTGTCAGTCCCAATAAAGGAGGCGTGGCTTATATGCCACATGTTCTAGAAGTACTGAGGTCACAGCTTTTCTTCCTCTAACATAGCCAGCTTTACTAATGTTTGGTGAAATACAGAGTTTGAATAAACATGCCTGGACACACAAACACAAGCTGACCCTCCCATACCTCTGTCCGAAATTTCTGCAGCACTGACAGTGACTCATGATACAGGAAATCTGACCACTCTATCTGTCCCTTCTTCTCTGGGTCAAGAGCAGCAAACTGGGCCAGCACCTCCTCCTCCTGATCGTCTGTCAGATCCTTCTCAAACAGCTGCTTGGACACGAAGTGCCTGTACTGAAGGAGCTCGTCCGAGACGAGGCAGGATTCTGCAACAAAGGAGCAGAGTACTGAACCTCAGCCATCATCAATCCTGGCGCAGAGACACAGAGCTAATTAGCACACACTGTGATGAATGAACTGATGTTTTTAATAAGCTACCACCATCTGGGGTGCACGCTGAAGTTTTCCTACAGTGTTGCACAGCTGAGGACAAAGGGGTCATGACTAGACACGTGTGTGTGTGTGTGTGTGTAGATGTACCTGGGATGATCTTGCACTGCTTGAATGTCTCCATTAGGCTGTACATCTCTTCTTCAGTCAGGAGCAAGTTCACGTTGTCCTGAGAAGGAAATTTACATTAGCACAGAATTTTCCATATTGGATTTTATGATAATGCTAAGTGCTATTTTTTCTGCTTTTGATTTTCTGTGATTTTTGGATGAAGGCTCATGTCACACACTCACACTTTGTCAAAATCATCTTTTAAAAACTGACACGTATTGGCCATGTCCCAACTTAAGTTGAAAAAGAGCAATATGGGAAAACCATTCTGGATGAGTTAATTAGCTTGCTGAGTCACTCAGACTAACATCCACTAGAAATCTACAAGACTGGAGGTGCTTGTCTTCTACAGAGTCCTCTTAAAACACTTTTGGGCTAATTAACAAGCTCTTGAGAGGTTAAAATGGGCAGTGAAGAGACAACGGTCTTTGCTGTGTTGAAGTAGAGCAGGAGAGAACACAGTGCTCTGGTCTTGAAGTTGAAAACTTATGGTGATGTGGGGTCAGAGGTAAAACTCCGCTAATAAAGAGGAAATACATCTACAAGAAACGTGAATTTACTGCCAGGTGGCTCCGACCAACCATGCACACAAAATCTCTGAATCAAAGAGTCTTAATTAATTAATTTCTTTAATCACTTTTGCAGTGAGTGTGCACAAGGGGGTGAAAAACAGCTTGTCCAGTTGACCGGTTCTGACATTTTTGTCTTCTTTTGATTCCTTTTTCTTAAAAGCATGTTAAGTAAAGAATAAAAAGACTTCATTACATGCTGTTCTAGGAAAACAATCAAAGACGGGGTGGTGTGACGTGTCCCGACATGATGCAGAGTTACTTTTAACACCCCAAATTTGATTATTTTCCAATAACAGCATGTGCAGGAGTGATTCCTCTTCTACCACAGAGATTTTCCAACAGTTACAATTATTTAGTTATTAAAGACACGTCATATTTTTAATTCATTTATAGTTACATGTAATGTTGTAGAACATCCACAGAACAATTGAGTTCCTGTTATTACTTATGTTCTAGTATCAATAGTCAGTTGTTCCCTCACCAGCCATTTATATTTTTGACTTTTGAAGTTAATAAGACAAAAAAAAATGCAGCTTGTCCTGCTACTGAGAAACCTCTGTCTGTCTGTTTGTACTCTGTCCTGAAGACATTCCCATGGTGGAAAACATAAAGATACAGCTTTACCTGATTGAAGAAAATGTTAAATAAATATCAATAATCATATGTGTTTATCTGCTGAATAACAGCACTTTTTTTTTTAAATCAGTGTATGAGGCACATCTGCCATACATGTCCCTGTGAATGAACTGTTACTATAGAAAGGATAACGTTAGAACGAGCGCATTAATATAAACCTGTGATTTGCAGCTGCACTACTGTCAGAGCTGCAGTTATAGAAAATTAATCAACACCTTCTGACCAATCAGATTCAAGAATTCAACAGTGCTGTGGTATAAATCAGAATCGTATTAAAAGGTTTGTGTAAGAGATAACAATGAACTTTTCTTTTAAAAGCACAAGGTCTATGTATTTCTTAAGCCTTTGTTACATCTTGCTATTCTTTCTCTCTCTCGCTCTATGAAAGAAGTGGGTGAGATGAACAGGAGATGAAGAGAGGATAATAATCACGCTGATTAATTGGACTCTTAAAAAGGCCTGATGAGTTCATGGTGCCTGAAGGAGGAAGCTCTCAAGATCAAATGCAGCCAGGTCTCTTTGATATCAAAAGCTGTTCATCCTCACACAGACCTCTTACTTCGCCTTCCTAATGCACTCTTTTAAAGGCTGTTAGCGCCAGGGGCGACTGAGACGCACGTTTTATCGGCTCCATTGTAACAATAGTGCAGGATCGATAGAGTTGGCACTGAGCTTGGGGAGATTAAATGTTTAACCCTTAAACACACCCCTGTTTACTAATATGAAGTTATAAGGTGTGTTCTTATTGACAATTAAAAATGTGTGTGAGGATGGCTTTCCATATATGGGAATGGAAAAATTATGCAAACGGTGTTTGGACAGAATTATTTCAATTTATGGCTTTGTAATGGCCTCAGTTTTCATTAATCTATATAATAATAAACTCAATCATTTTTTAATAACTGATAAAATAACATAAAAAACATAACATAGAACATAAAAACATGATCTTTTTTAACTGATGATAAACCACTAATACAATTAAGAAATTTCTCTTTATAAAATTGGAACTATTTCAATATTAAGGCTGCTTTCACACATTGCTTTTGCATTTTGCATATTTATTTCAATTTTTTTTATGTCCAGTGAGTGTTTTTCATGAATCTTATGGAAAGCAGATCCCCGCCAGCTTTTTTTTTTTTGGTCACTTTGGAGCTTCCAGTGGCACAGGGGGGCAGCAAGCAAGAAAAACAATGAATGATGGACAAAGTGCCAGTGAAAAAAGAGTCTTCTTAGTGAGTGAATAGATAATAAAAATAAAAACATCACATATATTTTTAGGACGTTCTCCAGCTCACAGTGTGACGTACCACTTTAACTGTAGCTGCATTCAGTCAAGTTGCACAAGCAGCTCAATTTATCTTCATTTCTGCCTCCAAAGCTACAGCAAAGACAAATAACTCCCTCAAAACCAGATCTACACCAGTCTTTCTTTCATCTGCATTACTGATGATAAACCTGTTTTAGGGAGCAAGCTAGGCTAATTATTTAGCTGATACTAGCAAGTACTGGTAAGAGCATTGTTAGAGTGTAGGTGCTGTTTGAGCCACTTTACATATTAGCATGATTTTTTATACATTAGCATTAAAAAATTCTCCAGCTAATGTTTTTTTTTTTTTTAATATTAATGTTTTAGGTATATAATATTCCTGCTCCTTGTTTACTGTTGTTTCCAGGTTGAGACATTAAGCTTTTTCATCTGAAAAAATGTTGTCTAATACCAGGAAATGTTTAGTGGCTGTAAGATGAGGTGCAACAAGGATGAGGTGACGTGTTCAGGATGCTGTATCACGGTTAAATCTGTATTAAAAAGAGCTCAGCTCATGATAAGGGCAGTTACATCATCAATGACTGGAAAGTGTTTCCTGAGATGCTAACCACTGCCGAAAAATCGATGTGACACCTTGGCTAAAAGTCTCCTCGAACCAATTTTGTGTGTGTTACAGAGTTTCATCTTTCTGCCATGCTTCTGTCGTTCCTCATTAGCCTTCGGTTCATCCTGACTCGCGGTGAAACTCGGCTAATGTCGGCTACCACATGGAGTAATATAGCAAAAATCATGTGGTGTCAGCCGCCTGGGAATTGTGAGGTGGACAAAATCATAGAAAGTAGGTTATCTCTCTGTGTGTGTCTCTCTCTCACTCACTCACACACACAGATTATTCAGAAGCTAGTACAAAGTGAGAAAACCAGAAGGTGTGAAACGACTCCTCAGAGGAAACATGTGCAAGACGCAGCAGCCATAATAATTACAAACTGCTGAGGAATGCTGATCACAGCTGCTAATGGGTGTTTATAATCCAACCTGTGGAATGTTTAGCAACATTAGCTAAGCTAGCCAACTGTATAAAAGAAGCACAGCGTTAATTTTGTGCATTAACATTACCTTTCTTGCAGTACTAGCTATGTGATGTATATCTTAAGTTTGCTAGCAAGTCAACTGATACAGTTTTTATTTTGTCATTTAAACTAGTAGCCAGGTACATTAACATGCTAGGTAAATATTTTATTCATTAAAACCAGTAGCCAAGAACTCAAGCAAGATAAATAACATAAATGGTTTAAATGTGTAATTAAAACCTTGAACTACATTTGCTTGTAATTTAGCAAACATTAGTTACACATTTAGTAGCCATGTTTGTGGCTTTATTTATAACATTATTAGGAATCTAACTAGCAGTCAAGTATAATAGTATGCTAGCTAACATTAGAACTGCTATTAGGTTTTTCATGCCATTAGTAGAACTCGCAAGTGTGCTAGCAATTTATTTGACATTAGATAAATATTTGTGTAATATTAATAAAAACTTGTAGCCAGGTTTGTTACAAGCTGACATTAGGTAAGATTAAAAGTAAAAAAGTGTGCTAGCAAGACAGCTAGATAAACTGCATTATCACGTAAATAAAAGAAGCTGCTAACTTCACTAGCAGGATATCTAACATTCCCAAGTAAAAACCCAGGGACCAAGTTTGCTAGCAAGATAATTAATATTAAGTAAACAATAAGTAGTAACTAGAAATAGTAGACACGTCTGCTAGCATGATATTTAGACAAGTATACTAGCAAGCTGTTTTAGTCAGTTATGAAGACCTGGAGCCATGTTTATAAACAATAAATAGTAACTAGGAATAGTAGGCAAGTTTGCTAGCAAGAAATCTAACTTCAGGTAAAATAGTATAGCATGTAATTAAAACTAATGGTCAAGCTATTAGCTAGCAACATATTTACTACTATTAGATAAAATATTTCAGCATCTAATTAAAACTATAGGGCAGGTATACTCTAAGTAGCTAACATTTGATTAGTAATTAGAAGTAGCAAGCGTGCCAGCAAGATATTTAATATTTATTTAACGTCAGGTAAAATAGTTTACCATCTAATTAAACTAGTGGCCATGTATATTAGTAAAATTAAAGCTAGCTAACATTAGAGCTTATAGGTCAAGCTTGCTAAAGCATACAAATATTAATTAAAAGAATTTAAAATGTAATTAAATCTAATTAAGACTAGCACTAGCAAGAGAGCTAAGATTAGGTGAACTATATTATCATATAAATAATAGAAGTAGCTAAATCCATTAGCAAGATATTTAACATTAGGTAAACATTTTATTGAGTAATAAAACCCAGTAACTCAGCTTGCTAGCAAGAGTGTTAGCAAAGCTAGATAAGCATGTAACTGAAGCTAGTAACCACTGGAGCCATGTTTGTTAGCAAGATAGTTAATATTAAATTAAAAAATAATAATAATTAGTAACTAAAACTAGTAGACAAGTGGTTTGGCATGTAATTACAAATAGTGGCCAAGTATGCTACTAAGCTAGTTAATACATGGTAAATGCTTTTGTTTAGTAATACTAATAGTCAAGTATTTGGTACATCAGTGTGCAACAGATTTCCCTTCTCATTTGTTATTAGTTGGAAAAATTTCACTTAAGCACTGATCTCATTTCCCAAATAACACCTATCACTTGGCAAAATCAGGATCTGCATATTCAACAGCGTGTACATTTATGAATAAATGTATGGATGCATATACACATCTACACAGCATGCACACATTTAAGTGCCTTTATGTAGACACACTATTTCACACTTCTCTAATAAAACAACACTTCACACTCTCCACATTCTCCACCAGCCGGCCAATTTCCTTAATCCTCAGCGGGCTGCGAGGCTGAGATAAGCCATGTGTTTCAATCTGAAGCACGCTGGCACCATCTGACATCCGGCACCACAAATTCAGCTCTATAAATCTTTAACAGGCAGAGAGGATCAGCCATCACAAGCATCCAAACACTGCAACATGACAAGATAATCCTCACACACTTATTTCCTCTTTAACCTTAAAACCCCACACGGCCGATGGTTTCCAAGAGGAGATACACACTGCAGTGATTTGTGTGACGAGAATACTGTATAGGTGGTTCGAGAGGCTGCTCCTGCTCCTGGAAGAACCCAGGTGTTGTTAGAGAACATACCTAAACAAACAGCATAATGAAGACGAAGGAGCTAGCAAAACAAGTCCAGGACAAAGTTCTGGGAAGATATCAGTCAGGATTTGGTTAAAAAAACCATCCCAAATCTCTCAAAGCACCATTAAATCCTTTATTAAGGCACAACCGCAACTCTGCCGAGAAGAGGCCAAAGGTCAGTGACTGGGATAAAGAGGGTAGATGCTACCACCCCCATGCTTCACCATGCTTGTATTGAAATGTAATAGCTCCATGGTCTTCATGATACTGTTTGGTTAGATATATTCTCTAAACACACAGCAAAAAGCACAAGCTGATGACATTCAGATACCCTAAAGGTAAAATCCTGTCTAATCTTAATCTATTATACACTGTGACCTGTTGTTTCTTATACACTCAAGCTACAGCAGTCACTTTAAAATAAAACTGAGTCACCTTACTTGCGTAACTTCATCAAATAAAGTCTAGTCTAGCAAGCATCCTCAGTGCAAGCTAATTCTTAAGAGAAAATTGGCTAGCTAACTTAGCTAATTAAACATATGTGTGTAGTGTCAGTGCAGACTCACACAGTAGTAGCAGCTCCAGCCCGTGGTGGTGTGAGCCGTCTCTCTCATCTCCTGCACAGTGTCAGCACGCAGGTATCCAATTTCCTTCAGGCAACCGTCATGAAACACCCTCGTACATATCCGACACGGGAACAGATCGTCCGCTGTCCACACTTCGCACACCTCGCACATCTCATCATTCACTGGCTGCAAAAAAAAGAGAACAAAAAAAGACTTTGGGCTCAGTCTCACAACCTGCAACAGCTGCAATAAAGTGATAATGGCTTATATTAGAATTTTAATAGTCTCTGACCGCAGACTAAGAAAAAGTGAGCAGTAAAAGAACTTGGCACAGTTGGTCACGGTCTTTTAATTCTGGCCACAAGGGCACAGGGGTGTTTTATGGCTTGGGGATCTCATATGGGGAGTTGTACTGTGATGGCTTGGGACTGCGATTGCTGTGGTGGCTTTGGGGCTGCGGTTGCCACAGGCAGCTTTGTACTCAGGACTCCATCAGTGGACATTGGATAGGTTTAAAAAACCGGAGTTCCTGTGAAAACTGTGATGAATTTACTGGTTGCATAATTGCACTATTTGTCCATGTAGTACACAGTTATAGAAGGGATTTATTTATAATTGCACTATCTGTTAGCACCCAGATGAGGATGGGTTCCCTTTTGAGTCTGGTTCCTCTCATGGTTTCTTCCTCATATCATCTCAGGGAGTTTTTCATTGCCACCGTCACCTCTGGCTTGCTCATTAGGGATAAATTCACATATTTACAATTTATTTTGGCTTAATTTAATTTGAATCTGTTTATTTCTGTAAAGCTGCTTTGTGACAATGTCCATTGTTAAAAGCGCTATACAAATAAAATTGAATTGAATAGAATTGAATTATATCAGACAAGTCTTTTTAATCTACATTTTCTCCTCTAGAGCAGC
>CM040470.1:21207287-21365038 GCA_022758105.1 Pangasianodon gigas | reverse complement strand
TTGAGCTGAAGCTTCTGAAGTAATATATTTGCTTTAGATCCAACTGCAAATGGAGGTAGCTGTGTGGATGTAATGCCCTGAATTGAAAAATCTGAATTCATGTCATGGAAGACATAATCACAACATTACACTTGCAACTATGAGATGTTGTCTGGACATCAGGAAAATCAAGACATCTATAACAACAACAACAACAACAACAGAAGAAGAAAAAATTATAATAAAGACAATGACAACAACAACAACAATAAAATAATTAAAAAACAGAAGAGAAAATGACTAACAACAGTAAAACAACACAAAAGGATGACAACAACAATAAAAACATAGAAGAGAAAATAACAATAACAACAATGGCAACAATAAAAATAATAAAAAATAAAAACAGACTAGAAAATGACAATAACAATAACAACACAAACAATGGAGCAACATAGAAGAGAAAATGACAACAACAATAAAAAACAGAAACGAAAAAAGGACTATAACAATGACAACAAACAACAATAGGAAACATCATAAAAGAAAATGACAATAACAACAATCACAACGATATAACCATAGAAGACAAAATAACAATAACAACAATGACAACAATAAAAAATGATTTTAAGAAAGCATGGAAGAGAAAATGACTAACAAACATGACAAAAAAATCTAATAAAAAATAAAAACAGAAAGGAAAATGACTAGCAATGACAAGAACAGCTATAAATAAATTATAAATTATAAATTTATTTTATTATAAATAGGGTTTTTTAATGCATTCATATATTTTTATGTAGATATTTTTCTTTCTATTTAATATTTTTCTATATTTTCTTATTTTATGTTGGAACAGTTAAATAAAGCATTTCACTGCAAGTCGTACTGTGTATGGTTATGCATGTGACAAATAAAATTTGAATTTGAATTTAAATGAATGTAAAAAGAAAACAGAGAAAATGAGAATAACAACAATGACAACAACAACAATTTAAAAAAAAGTGGGGGAAATGCATGCTGTGATCATAGTGAGCATATAATCACAAGTATGTTAACATTTTGGAAGAGAAAGTTTGAAAATAGGGATTAGCTCTCAAAATGTAAACAGCCTAACTATCTCCAATAATATATGACATCATACTTGTGCTTATGAATGATTTGAGAAGAGTCTTATGTTCCCTGACAAGGGGTGTGGTGGTGTGAACTAAGGATTAAAAAAAAATCAGGAAGTCTAATTTCATTCCAGAGTGTAATTCCTGAAATTATAATCTAATGTCCCGTTCCTGTCTAAATGTTCCAGCTTCCCTTGCTTCTTAAGATTCTTTCCTGGCAGACAGAAGTGAACATTCTGGATCTGAACTATGAAATTTAAACGGCAGATCTAATTATTTCTCTTTCTCTGGAAACTTTTATACCAGTGTATCCATCAGCACTATCAGGAAAACTGATAAAGAGGATTGAATAACGTGCATTTGTAAACAAAACGCTGCTTCCTCGGTGGAAACGGAGATGGAGTTGAGGGTTTCATGCCTTTAAATAGCTTCTGATCAGAGATTCACATTATTCACTTGAGGTATATTATGATAAGCATGCAGGGATGGGTCACGCTTTTTCACGGCCACATTTACCAAACTAGATACGAATCAATTTATTCATAAATCATTTGCAGGAGCATTTGCACAAGAAATGAGGTTCTCATGAAAATCCAATTAGTTGTAAAAACGTATCCTGCGTTTCTGATCCTTCCCTATCCTACATTTCGCTCCTGAGTTTGTGTAAATTACATATAAGGACACTCGCTAATGTGAACCTCGATTGATCGGCTTCAAATTATGCAACTGGCAATGAGTTACTGTGATTTTGTGTATGAAATGAATTTACATTACTAATTTAATTCAATTACACATGAATTTAATGAAGCTCAGCTATTTCATATTAATGACTTGAAAGAAAGGGATCCAAAACAAATCCATAAATGAAGACAAATATGACTTGCCATACAATTTGGACAAAGTAATGGCACTCTGCAATAGGAGGAAGTGTTACTGTCTGTCTCTGGTAGCTGACGCACTGCAATGGCTGAGCTGCATTACTGGAAGATTTAGTACACACGGCACTTAGGAAGCACACTTTCTCCATTTAGTCGCCGTTTTGTCCTTTTTCAGCTCTCTCTGAGCTTTGCCTTTTATGGAGTTTTGTGGCAGTTACTTTAGCTTGCTGTGAACATGCTTGGTAGGTTATAGCTGTTTGGTATTTTTCAACATACTGAAAAAAAATGTTTGCATTTACTGTACATTTAAACATTTGCCATGAACTTAGAGCCTCATTATGTATATGTAATGTTTACAACTGTTTCTAAATACAGTATATATTAATTACGCATTTTGCATAATTAACTCTAAGCTAAGATTCACAATACCCCCATGCGAAACTCAGAAGATTAGCCCCGCCCCCAATTGGAAACAATGCTTATCCACGTTTTCATTCACTTTGGAAATTGCAAACCACTTTCCTAAATTTGTACATTAATAGCTTGATGTCATTTGAAGCAAATAAATGAAAATGGGCGTGTATTAATGGAAAACACTTCCATTATTTCTTAGCTACACTTGCCTCATAGGTCCAGTACAAAGCTAAACAAGAAAATATTACACATTAAACATGTCTTGGCTGATCAACTACATTTGTGAGATTTTTTTTTTTTTTTACTAAACTAATTCTTTAACAAGAAAAAGCGATAAATTATTCATTTTCCCCTCAGTCCCTGTGTCAGACAGACAGCTCTGGGATCAACCAAAGCGCTCTGAAAATTTAAACGCCTCCAGATTAAAAAAAGCATTGCAGAGGAGGGTAACAGAGATGACAACCTTGAAGCGAAGCTTGACATGAGTGACTGCTGTTGTTTCCTCAGTGATTCAGCTGTGCAGCCGCTCGTATGTCTGGAGTCAAATTAAATACACGCCTCAGATTCCATTCCATGAAAACAAGCATTATTTAATAATGGCTAATACTGAAAGGTCATAGGAGGAGAGAAACTTTCCTGATAACTCAATTATGGAAATCAGTGCACTGGCCTTAAAATTTATAATATAGCTAAACTGGATTAGAGCAGCATGTATCTGCTAAACGTTGGCACACTGAATCGATGCAGGAGTCACTGTACCAGTAATGTCTGCTTTTATTACTAATGTAGTCTTTTATTTTAGAAACATTATCAAATTATTTTTTTCTTTGGCAGAAGCAGTTTCTGTCTTTCTCTCCATGCCTGTGTCTGGTCCAAAGAAGGAGTTGTCGCCTCTGTGTCTGTCAGTTCCAGTGAAGGAGGCATGACCTTTGTGTTTGTCTGTTAGCTCCTAAAAAGGAGGTGTGGAACCCATGCCTGTAAGTTCCAATGGAGGAGGCGTGGTTTCTATGACTGTTAGTTCCAGTAGAGGAGGTGTGGCCTCTGTGCTTGTTAGAGCCAACCAAGGAGGCATGGCGCCCATGCTTATTAGTTCCAATGGAGGAGGCATGGCTTCTGTGTCTGTTAGTTGCAGTAGATGCAAAGTGGTTTCTGTGCCTGATAGTTCCAGTCAAGGAAGCATGGAGCTCAAGCCTGTTAGTTTCAACTGAGGAGGCATAGTTTCTCTGACTATTAGTTCCACTCAAGGAGGCGTGGCCTCTGTGCATGTTAGTTACAATGCAGGAGGTGTGGCCCCTGCTCCTGTTAGTTACAATGCAGGAGGCGTGGCCTCTGTTCCTGTTAGTTACAATGGAGGAGACGTGGCCCCTGTTCCTGTTACTCCAAATGAAAGAGGTGTGGCTTCTGTGTCTGTGAGTCCCAATGAAAGAGGAGTGGCTTCTTGCTTGTTAGTCCCAGTGAAGGAGGTGTGGCCTCTGTGTCTGTCGCTTCCAGTGAAGGAGGCGTGGCCACCTACTTTTCAAAGACTTTTTCTATTAACTTAGGAATGTTTTCACAATAATGGATGACATTGTATCATCAAAATAACTCAAAATAACTGTGTTGTATTGAAACATTGTCTGCTTTTAAATGTATCTTTAATAGATAAAAAAACAGCTACACACCTCTTATATCTATATGGTTATATTTAAGATGAGGGGCAGGGTTAGTGTTAGTACCTTTTCAGTGACTTCACACATATGAAATTAAACAAAATCCAACCACATTGCTACCACTTATTCAAATTTGTATGAATTTCTCATGAGACCAGGTTGGCCAATTTGTAGTCGTGATTAGCATTCGGCCTGACTGTATTAAAAACTTTTTTCTCCCACACTGTCGTCATTGTAATTTTATCTTGCGCAGGTCTGCTTTTCCCCTGCTGCTCAGTACTGACTGGAATCCCAACCAGCTCTGCCTTTCATTCCTCACTCCTGTAGGGACAGCCTCTGTAAATGAGGCAGCTACAAAGCTTTTATTCTCTCCATGGGAACGGCTCACCATTGATTCAAGTCCCCGCAGCACACGGACCAAAAGCCCTGGAACTAATCTCACTAACGAGTTCACTAAGGCCACCTTCTGCCCGTGCGCACACAGAATCACAAACAGTCGCCCAACCCACTCGGCAAAACAAAAACAATGACAAGGACGAAGAGAGACAGAGGAGCAGCATTTCGATAAAATATGTAGTGTTATCTTTGTGTGGAATTTATGAGCAAATCAGTTCGGTAACAACCACAAATAATAAATGTCTCCAGATTTCACAGGGAAAGTTCACTCTTTCAGGGACATGCGGGAATTTGAATGTAAATACCCATAGAGATTGAAGGAAAGGGAAGAAGAGCCCCCATGCTGGGATTTGAATTCTGCCAGCCAGAAAACAGAACAGCTTGTGTTAAGAAGTTGTGAAACACAGCCGATCGAGTTAACATTTGGTACTTTGTATTTCACCCACTATTATTTAGTATCCATGCCCTTTCCACCAATATTTCTCTTCCTACCAATTACTGATGTCATATCCCTTCCCCTGAAGATAGGGGCGGAGAATCCCAGTGATCATCAAAGTGTCAAAAGACGGGTGGTGCTAAATGGGCCCGAATACAAGGTGGGACAGGTGTCTTCTAAAACAAGTTCATAGAAGAAGTGTCACATTAAAGACAGGACAAATGCACTGGCACAGGAACACAGCCAACATTAATGAGCACTGCAGAGCCAACAGATGTCTCAATGAACCACACTTCCACTTTAAAACGTTGTTCTTGGACGTTTTAGGATTCTTAAAGATTAGCAATTTTAAAGATGTCAGAGAGAATGTTCAGAAATGAGCAAGCTCTCAGAAAACCATACACTGAAAATGGTTAATCTAATAAAGTAAAGGTCAATAGCTGCAGCTTTCAATGCAGATGCTCATGCAATTTTAGCAAAATGGATACCTTAAAGGAAAACTACATTCCTCATAATCTTACACTAATATTGAGGTATTCTTACTAGTCTTAGTCATACATTTTCTGACATGGGAAAGTCTTCAGGACAGAGGAAGAGAGAAACAGATTGTGACAGAATGACTCATGGTTGTTGCACAACATTAAATGTAACTATAAACTAATAAAAAAGTATGATGCATCTTTTCTTTAATAAATAAAAATTTGTAATCACTGGCAAATTGATGTGACATAAGGGGAATCAAAGACTTCATGGTGTTCTGTTATATTCCTTACATGCAAAAAATGTAGAATTCTTCAGTCATTTAAGTAATGTAAGCTCTAGATCTGCATAATTTGTCCCTTTAGACTTCAGACTCTCTGCTCTGTCTCATCCAAGGACCTTTATTGTGAGAGTGTTAAAGGTTGTAGATATGAATTTGCTTCATATACCATAGTTACGTATTTTAAATCTGTATTTATTACCACTGCCATTATAGACTTCCAGTTATAAATGAGTTTGAAGTCAAATTGGTTGTTTTTTTTTTAACTTAGTACTAGTACTCTAGTTGAAATTCATGTCTCTAGTAATTGAACATTCATTACAGAAAATCAGCAATGGAAAGACATTACAGTAATGGAGAGAGATTGAAATGATAGATAAGATTGAAAAAAACACTGGAATATTACTTTAACCTACTGCACTCCAATATTCTGTCTGGTTTTATGTGTCCAAGAAAAGTTCCACTTTTACCAATTTGAGAGCTCCAGCCTTCATGCACTTCCCTCTTGTATGTACTTTATCTGTCACATCCAGCTCCAACACAAATCCAGGAGCCACCACTCCCATTCGTAATCCAGTCCAGACATTACAACTCTCTAAAACACCTGAACTCAACCGCACCTGCTTCCTGTTTTCAGTTAATTACTCCGTGTATTTAAAGTCCACTCTGTGGTGTTGTCATTTCTTTCAATTTGAAATTCGGAACTGTTTTCCTATTCATCTTCCTGGTTTCAATTTTTTCTTCCATTATCCGGGCTATTTTTTTCCTTTTTCATACTGTTTGCATGTTTTTTTTATGTTTTTGACTATGCTTCTACCTGCCACTCTGGATTGTCATTACTTGCAATTACATCCAAATGCCTCTGTGTTCATGACAGTATCACTGAAAATGAAAGTTATTAGAGTGAGTAATTGAAATCCGTAATCACCATTGGCTCCTTGGAGGACAACTTCAATTCAGTTTCAATTTGTACAGCACTTCTAACATTGTCACAAAGATTTTGATTTAGATTTCTAATGAACAAGCCGGAAGCGAAAGTGTTGAGGGAAAAGTCCCTGAGAGGACGCAAGGAAGAAACCTTGAAAAGACTAAAAAGGGAACCTGTCCTCTTCTGGTGTATACAGGTGTAGAAGAGTAAAGAAAAACAGTACTGAGTGTGTTTACAGGATGTTCAGTATGTACAGATTGTGAATAAGAGTCCTGGGATGTGCACAGGACAGTCTTTATGATTACAGCATAAAGACTGGACATTCAGACATGTTCAGACTTCCAGTACTGCAAATGGGCAAAGATTCTTAGATCCTGTCCTTGGGAGCTCAGAATAAACTCACGTTTTTGATGTGTTTGATTTTGTAAAACACCTGAGCCTCTTAAAGTGCTAATTTGTTACTTGGCTGGAAAATATATTGTGGGCTGCCAGTGGTTTCAGTGAGAACCTCTACTATAAGATGTACAGTACATTCTCAGAAATACAGAAATACTGTACTTTTCCTTGTTGCTATGGTGGTACCATCAATAGTACATCTTTTGTATCTTTCACCTTTAAATATCATTTAAGGTATATAATTAGACATGAAGGATCACTGATATACTTTTAAAGCTTTTCCGCATGCACATTCCCAGGATAAAGATACACACTAAAGGTACAAACAGGTATTCTTGAGGGCACCATCCTAGCAAAGAGGAAAAGTACTGTTTGGTACAATTATTTCTGATGGTGTAATGGATTCCTCAGTTGAAATTTGAGTCAAACTAAGAAATCCTTAATGGCTTGGAAATAGAGGCATTAAAGCAGGAAAAGCAGTCATTTGTGAATAAAGCGCTAAAATGTGTCCTTCAGGTTCCAGCAGTACTTTTCCATGGCACTTTGGTGGTACTACTAAGGCTACATATTTTGTACCTATAGTATGTTTCTTTCACCCTTAAAAATAATTGGACTTTAAGGATCGCTGATGAACCATTTAAAGTTTTATTAAAAAAAAATAAAGGTACATCACATGCACTTTCCCTGGTTAAAAGAGTACCTTAATAGTACCAGCCCAGTGCCAAGGAAAAGTACAGGTTGGTACCATTTTATTTCTGAGATTCTACATGCATATATGACCACCTTCTTAAAAGATAGGCTACACATGCACCTTCCCAGGTATAAGATACATTATATAGAGACAAATCGGGTAAAGTACAGTTTGGTACCTTCATTTCTGAGAGTGTAGTAAAGGCACTGAAACAGGAAAAGCAGTAATTTATGAATAAAGCTCTTCTGGGAAAGTTGTTATGAAAAACCAGCCTGGAAATAAAGGTACCAAACTGTACTTTTCCTTGTCGCTTACCATAAAGACTACATATTTTGTACCTTTAGTGTTTACCTTTCACCTTTAAAAATAATTTTAAATGAAGGCACATAATTGAAAAAGGGTTAAGGACTACTGATGTACCTTCTAAAGGGTTTTTTTTTTTTTTTTTTTTTTTTTTGAAAGATAAAGGTACCTCACCTTCCCCTTCCCAGGTTAAAAGAGAACCCACCCCAGCGACAAGGAAAAGTCCCATTTGGTACCATTTTATCTCTGAGAGTGCACATGCATGCATCCATAGGCTGCACGTAGAGATTCTTGAAAGACGTCAGTGATGATGCAGGAATATTTTAAAGCAGGCTGATCTGATACACTCTCCGCAGTGCCGATTTTACTGCTAACACACGACACGCATGCATATAACACACACACACACACACACACACACACACACACTGATCTCAAAATGAACCTTGCATGGTCGCGTGCATCAAAATCAAATCAAAATCAATCAATCGACTTTTTTTCCCCCCAGAAATACATGCATGTTTAAACTCGGGGTGATTTTTTAAAATTTAATTATTTATTTATTTATTTTATTTATTTATTTTTTGCAAATAAAGCTGATGAATGAACTGAAGTGTATCCACACCCTCGCGCGAGCGCTGACCCAAATACACCCCACGCGTCAATAAAACGCGTGTAACCCCGTTTGCGCGCGAGCTCGGGACAAAGTGAAACTCCGCTGCACGGCCATTAAATGAAAATAAATAAATAAATAATAATAGATGGAAATTAAATTGAAAAACATGGCGCGCGCGACAGGTTGAAATGGGCAAGAAGATGGAAACGTACCTGCGTTGAGACTCAACTGCACTCCGTTTGCACTTTGTCGCTTCCTTTCTCATGCACTGCAGCCCGGCATGTCAGTGCTCTGCTTCAAGTGTGGAAGGGTGTGTGTGTGTGTGTGTGTGTGAGTGAGAGAGCGTGACGCTAAGGGTGGAGTGTGAGTGGAGAGTGGACAGCTCCGGTACTGAAGTCCTCCAGGTCTCTGCCTAGGTGATGCAAAGCAACGCCAGATTAAAAGTTGAATGAAAGGAGGCTGCACTGGCACGTCACTGGGTGCAGAAGCTCCTCTGAGCTGCTAATGGGGGAGAAAAAAAAAGCTGCCAACATCCTGCACACGGAGGCTCTTCATTGGTCCGGCTGAACTGGACCAATAAGATCTGAGTGAGGCTGCAAGAGACGTAAAATACATCAGCAGCTTCTTGAGGCATGGAGAGTGGAGCTAGTGTATTTCTCTTCACTGTGTGTAAACATGAGCATCATCATCATCATCATCATCATCATGTCAATAATCACACACACACACACTCAGCAGCCTTAATGGAGTTCACTCTGGGGTGGGCTGATGGTGTGTTTTAGAGACAGCAGCATGGGGGATTAGTGGATTGTAACAATGAGTAGTTGAGACATGGTTATGAATTATAATTATTTTGTTTGTTTATGTAACGTTTACGTAATGCTACAACTCTGGACACTAATGCCTACTACTACCACTACCACTACTACTACTACTACTAATAATAATAATAATAATAATAATAATAATAATACCTAAACCACATGTGGACAATAGGGGTTAACTAGAGCCACATTGAAATTATGTTCAACAATACACTGAGAGAAAGAGGGGAGGAGGCATAAGAAGAAGTTGATTATGATGATGATGCTGATGATGATGATGTAGCATGTATGGGAGAAGATGAAGAAAAACCAGAAGAAGTAAATAATGACAAGAATAATGCTAAATATTACTACTACTAATAAAATTAAATAATAAGAGTATAATGATAATGATGATAAAAATACAATGAAGAAGAAGAAGAAGATGATGATGATGATGATGAATACAGTCAGGTCCATAAGTATTTGGACGGTGACACAATTTTCGTAATTTTGCCACTGTACACCACCACAATGGATTTGAAATGAAGCAATCAGGATGTGACTGAAGCGTAGACTTTCAGCTTTAATTCAAGTGGTTTAACAAAAATATTGCATTAACCGTTTAGGAATTACAGCCATTTTTTACAGAGTTCCTCCATTTTCACAGGCTCAAAAGTAATGGGACAACTGACTGAAAAGCAGTTTCATGGCCAGGCGTGGCCTGTTTCCTCGTTATTTCATGGCAAATTAAGGAGATAAAAAGGTCTGGAGTTGATTCCAAGTGTTAAAATTGCATTTGGTAGCTGTTCATGGGAACTCTCAATATGCTGTCCAAAGTGGTGTCAATGCAAGTGATGGAGGCCATCATTGGGCTGAAAAAACAAAACAGACCTATCAGAGAGATAGCAAAAACTTTAGGAGTGACCAAAAAATACATTCTTAAAAAGAAGGAATGCACTGGCAAGCTCAGCAACACCAAAAGGCCTGGAAGACCACAGAAGACAACTAAAGTGGATGATCGCCGAATTCTTTCCTTGGTGAAAAAAAAAACCCTTCACAACATCTAGCCAAGTCAATTACACTCTGGAGGAGGTAGGTGTATCATTGTCAAAGTCTACAATCAAGAGACGCCTATATGAATGTAAATACAGACAGTTTACCTCAAGAGGCAAACCAGTGGTAACACTCAAGAACAGAAAGGCCAGATTAGACTTTTCTATAAAACCTCTGAAAAAAAGCCTGACTAGTTCTGATGCAAGATTAACTTGTACCAGAATGATGGGAAGAGAAGAGTATGGAGAAGGAAAGGAAGGGCTCATGTTTCAAAGCAAACATGTGGAGGCAGTGTTATGGCATCTGCATGTATGGCTGCCAATGGAACTGGGTCAATGGTGTTTATTGATGATGTGACTGCTGATAGAAGTAGCAGGATGGATTCTGAAGCATATAGAGCTATACTTTCTGTACAGATTCAGTCAAATGTTGCAAAACTGATAGGATGGTGCTTCAAAGTACAGAGCAAAGAAATGGAATGTTCTTAAATGCCCGAGTCAGTCACCTGATCTCAACCCAGTTAGGCATGCTTTTCACTTACTGAAGACAAAACTGAATGCAGAAAGACCCACAAACAAGCAGCAACTGAATGCGGTTGCAGTAAAGGTCTGCCAAAGCATCTCAAGGAAAGAAACTCAGCATTTGGAGATGTCCATAGGTTCCAGACTTCAGGTGACTGCAAAGGATTTGCATCCAAGTATTAAAAATAATCCTAATATTTATGATTATGTTATTTTGTCCAATTACTTTTGAGCCTGTGAAAATGGAGGGACTCTGTAAAAACAATGGATGCAATTCCTAAATGGTTAATGCAATATTTTTGTTAAACCCCTTGAATTAAAGCTGAAAGTGTACAATTCTATCACATCTTGATTGCTTCATTTCAAAGCCATTGTGGTGATGTACAGAAGCAAAATTACGAAAATTGTGTCACTGTCCAAATACTTATGGACCTGACTGTATATTAAGAAAGAAAGAGGAGAAAAGAAGAAAATGATGGTGATGATGATAATGACAAGGATGACCCCCATGGAGAGGAAGAAGATAAGAAGAAGAAAATGGTGATGATGACAAATGAGGATGATGGAGAAGAATAGGGACAGATGAAAAATATGATGATGCCAATGATAGTGAAGATGATGATGATGATGAAGGGAATGATAATATGAAGAAGAAAATGATGATGACAAATGATGATAATGACAGAAGATGATGAAAGATTTGGACAAGGAGGAGAAGTAAGATGAGGTGACAGACCTGAGTAAAACTCTATGCTGTCTTCCTGAAGCCTCTGTGCTCTGTTCCAGATAGTTCATGTCCATACTTGAGCACTGATAAAGAGAGAAAGGCTCTTCTTTATCACACCTCACAGCTGATTACGGAGGTAAGCAGGCATATCATTATGTAAAGTTTAAATAGGCTCATTATTCATTAGCATTTGGATAAAACTCTCAACTGTTAGAGTTCCTGCAGTGATGTGGAACCCAGTGAAGTGGATTAAATATAATGATCTTTCATTTATAAACACCAGTGCAACATTATACCACTGTTCAAAGCTACCTTTATAATCCACCTCTAAGAAATCCCATCCCTACCACAACAGATAGGAGCCAGGATGTAATTACATCTAAACATTCCTTTATTAAGGCTCTTTCATTAAATATGAATCATAAGATTCCATAGGCAAGTACACAAAGTTTCTAGAGAAACAGGACTTCATCAAAAGTCAGACAAAAGTCGTACGTTAGAGCTGGTGAAGGACTTTTTTCTGAAACATCCTGTTTTTCTGGAAATTACAGCCAGGAAGTCAGACAGGAAGTAAGTAGGTGTAACATACGATGAGTAAATATAAAGCAATTGTGGAAACTCTGGAGCAAATCCAAGAATTATAATAAAATTTCTGTAATGGGGTCAAAACACAAGCAGGCAGAATTAAGTAACAAGTAACATTTTTGATGATGGATAATCTGTCTGCTTGTGTTTTGATCTCAGAAAAATACAGAATTAAAAAAAATACTTTGATACACAGAAAACAAGGCTTGGACACAATGACAATAATGCATGGTAAGATGTCACAACTAACAATGACACACCAAGGATAAAAAAAAAAAGGCCAAACTAATCAGTAACATAGAAGAGGTGAACACAATTGGGCAGCAAACAAAATGAAAGGATAAGGTGGAGTCTAGAACAGAAACCAAAACAAATATGAACAGAACGTTGATATGAAGGAGGAAAACATGGTACCGTTACCACTGTTCTCCATTAGGACTTCTTGTTACAGGCCTCAGCACACTTCATGTGGAGATGACATTTGGCTGGCTTCCACAAGCAACATGATGTAATTGCAGTGTAAATGGATGATATGCTGAGGTTTCGCTCACTTTCTTATGAACGTGGGAGCTGTGCGAACTCTGTGGACAAACACACTGCATGACCGAGCCTGTGATTGGAATTTATGCTGTCGGCACATTGCAGCAGGCAAACCCTTTTCCTGTAGTCATGGAAATTGCGATGAAATGTTAATAGCACCAGCTGCAGTGCTGGAGCACTCGTATACGATGGCCAATATGAAACCAAAGAGAGTATGCAAGCTTGTAAGTTTGCGAAGGTGGCTTCATCATTGCACAACCCCACATTAAGTATACTGAGGCCTTAGAAAAGTGGTGTTCCACCCCTCTTCCTCAACTGAAGAACGTCAGGACACATTTTGTCAGAATAGTGTGATCCCATTACCAACTAATTCTGCTCGTACTGCTTGTTTCTCTATATGTCATGAATATAAATAATGCATGGCTGACCACGGAAAACCACACAGAGTGCCAAGAGCTTGACCAAACAAAACTTCCTCATCGTGTTCTTTTGACCGAGATGAGCAGTGCTCGTTCCTAAACAGAGGTCGAGCTCAGTATTGTCTCACAGAATCATAGAAAAGGGTACAGTCATGCTACCTCCATCTCCATTAGAGGCCCATCAGCAGAGCAATGCCTCCTCCATTAGTGCTCATTTGGCCAAACCCAGGGGAGGAGACGAGCATATCAAGCCTGCTGCCGAGGGCTGTGATGAATAGGTGAGTCTCAGTGCCAGACACACACTTATAAGCAAGCGGGCATCGTTATTGGGGCCAAGGCCTATATACCACCATAATGTATGATATTCAGATGTACATTTATTTTTTTAAGGAAATGATACTGTATATCCTGCTTTCCCTTTCCAAAGATAGGTAAATATGACAATTGAGAGCATACTTTGTCTAGTAATAATGTCCATTCTCTGTTTTAAGCTGCCATTTCACCTCTCAAAGGCATTTATTAAAGCATTTTAAGTGCTTCGAGCATTTTCAGAGCAAGCCTCCTTAATTTTCTACTGTGTGTGTGTTGACAGAGCCGTCATAATGGAGAACACTTTGAATCCCCTTCTAAAGGGAGTACATAAAATACACCTGGCAGTACTGTAGGTTTCTGAGGGAAAAAAGCTAACATCTTTCAGCCGTAGAAGATTGGCAATAATTCTGTTATGCTAACAATGAATTTGAAATAAAGATCTGTTATCCTAGGTACAAGTAAGGTGGTCCTTGAGGTCCAATTAGGCTCTGCAGAATAAAGCAATAATCCATGAGAAGCAGTGTATTACAGTGATTTTATCACAGGTAAGATTGTTCTTAGACACAACGCACCAAATCAATAATACGTTTTCAACAAATCGTTAATGTCAGCATATCTGCTTATTTTTTCTTGGCTGAATTACAGATATAACAGACTGGCTGATAATGTCTGCAGTCCATGTCAGATTATATGATGAACATCCTCTAATGAGGATGTGACCTGTGATTAAATAAAAATGACTACATTCTGCTTACATGATCAATCAGCATGATCCAGAGAAAATGCAATTACATAAACAGAAACATTCTTCAAAGTGTGCTTGAGGTATTAAGGATAATTTTTCAGTGCATTTATGTTTCAACCATCACAAGTAGTGTATCTGTAGCTGTCCTGTGAGTCTTGTGTAATCTTATGCTGCCCTCCTATTGGTGGCTTTAACTGCCAGAACTTCTGTCATCAGCTGACTTTGGTCACAATTGCAATCACAATGATAATCGGCCATCACACGTCACATCACGCATTTTAAGACCAAGGACTTTTTTTTAGATGGGCGATTTTTGTTTGTGACAGCAAAATCCTGCTTAAAGGTCTGAAGATGTACCACGCTTTTGTACTCTGAAGGGTACTGTGTATCTTCTGAGATTCTATATAAATAGCTCACTGTTTTGATTGATGGTATCCACCCTCATACTTGGACCTCCTAGTAGAGACCTGGGAGTTTGGGGAGTGGCGCATTACAAACATTTTTGTTGTTCCAAGGATGAGATCAGCGTTCCGTCCCCAAATGCTCCATCTTCATTATAACCTACCCTGGTATTCCTCCTGCTTCTTGTATTTCTTTATAGAGGCATCAATAGATCAGCTTTCTGTGGTTCCTCCTTCTTGGAATTGAGAATGTCCAGGCCATATTGTTTGTCCTTGGGTGACAAGGATTTCTCTCCGACTACCAGGCCAAATGGACAACACAACTGGCCCATAAATCCAGATTAATTTGTTTTTATTTACTCAGAGTAATGTTTTTTATTGCTATTTAGCTTGATCTTATGTTTTTTCCCTCATATTCCTTCTGTTTCCTTCTGTTCGTTTCCATCTTTAAGAGCAAACCTCAAATGGCTTCCTAATCACCTTCTTTGCACCCTACACTATAACATAATGGAGAAGAAGGTCCTATCTTGTGGTCTCACTTTATTTAAACATCATCTGGTCAAGTTTGTGCTCAGACCTCTCATATTTTCACTATAGATAAAACTATTGGCACCCTTGGCTGTGTTTTGGCAGTCATTTAGTGAACATTTGCTCATCTCCATGTTCTCCTCTTAGTTCAAATGTAGTCAGAAGACCACGGTTCAGATGACAAGGGTGATGACAAGGGAATGTGACACACACAGGATATGTTTAGGTATAGGTTCAAATTAATAGCAGCCATTTCCTGTAGAGTGCGTAGGCATTTCTATTACTTTGCTTATCCCGATGCTGCTCCTGTTGTTATGTAGAATGAGTGTGTGTTTTATATTTCATCATCATTTTTTTTCTCTGATTCCACTTCAGGAGGCTATGCACCACTTCATACAACATGATAATCAAACTCTACTTGACCTGACTTCACAGAGATTTTGTGTGAAAATTCCAGACATGTGCCACCAGGCATAAGTAAATTAGGTTAGAGTTGATTAAATCTGTACCTAATATTTTCTATGGTTTTGTACTTCAGTGTGGTTTGGCTTTTTGTGTTATTGTAGATTGCATTTTGGGATTTAGATTAGGTGGAAAAGCATCCAAGTGACTTCATTTAACCATCAAATGTGTTCCAGTGTATACACACCCTCCATTAACAAAAAAAACCACCTCCATTAACACACTTGTACAGCACTTTAAAAAGCCGCAGGTAATTTTTTAATTTTTTTGTAATTTTACCCAAAAACCGCATAACCACTCTCTGTTAGTGTTTCTACTTATGTAACAATGCTATCAGCACATAGCATTAGGAGGTGTAATGGGATTTGCATTAGAGATCTGGCTTTTACTCTTCACACACACTGTTATTGCACATGTTCATTAGGTTCGGTAATTGAATTACCGTTGTATGTGCACTTCTTTGTGTGTCTTTGTGTCGCTTGAACAGGTGTGATGAGCCTTAATGTTTTTAAATGTTGCATTAATGTTTTTACAGTGCCACTTGCCACTTGCCCCGCCCACTGACTGGACCAATCCGACCAATCAAGGTTAGATTTGATCCTTAACAATACATATATGATGTGTTATAAAATAATCTGTGTAAATGAAGTCACGTGTTAAGGATTGTTTTGTCTTTGGTCAGTTAAATTTCAGTTTCAATTTTAGATTATTTTTAGGCATAAAGCTCATCATTCCTGGTCTAAAGATGATTACCTTCCAGTAGACAAAGGAAGTAAAAAATACAAAACATTTATTATCAATTTTGGTTTTTGTTTTTTGGGTTTTTTTTTTTCTCAGTCCATTTCTGACTGGGCATGTTGATCTTGAGCCTACGTTTAAATCATGTATGTTACGTAACCCTTCAGAAAGAGGGTCTGATATCCACTATACACTTTTCTGGCCACAAGCATCAGGATCCTGAAGGATGCAATATGATTGGCTGTTTAAACTTCAGTGTCTAAACACTTCAGGAAAGAATAATTCAAAATTAATACTTCAATAAATACGAAACAGAAGACAGGTGCTATAAAAGTTAGTAAGCTGCATTAAACTAGCTGAAAGATGGGACGGAAATCAACAAAATGTGTTAAAAGGACAATTAGCAAAAAGCTAGCATATAAATAAAAAAAGACTAGCATGTCTTCTGAATAAATGCAATGGATGAAACAAATGCAAAATTAAAACAATACTTTGGACAAAATGAAATTTACACATTCCTCTATTCTTCTTTTTCCCCAAATGTAATCAAGCAGCCAAGACATGTCATGCTTTTGCACTGGAGCTGCAGTGCTAACTTTTGAGCACCCTGACATAATGAACTTTTTGGAGCCACTAAACCAAAAAAAGGGAATCCTGTCTTTAAACGTGATTAAAGAGTTTTGCTAAAAAGTCTGTGTTTATTCATCTGCAATGCTGTAAATGCAGTTTTTGGTCATGTCTATTTACGTAAATCTAGTGAGACTTCAGCCATGTTAGCTGGGATATGGCAGTTCACAATAGCAGGGATATGGTAGCTATGTATGTACAATATAGTGAGATTGCATTTTCTTAGCTAGCTTATAAATTTCACAATATTTTAGCAAGTCTTTTTAAGCATTATCTAAGTAACTTGCTAACTACAATGAAACATCTATTTCTATATAAAACAACAGATTTGAAAAGACGTGTGCATGTTGCAGTGGTAGAGGATGTAGTTAGCCTGTATGTTGCAGATTGTGCGACCCTGAAAGAATTTAGCTACAGCCCCAAGAAACACTAGGATTTAAAATTTTTTTTTTGTATCTCTGCATCTATATTCTTGCTGCATAGCCATCATCTTTTTTTTTCACTCTATGATGCAATACACAGTTAACAGCCTTGCTGTTAAAACACACAACTTCTAAGCTCGGGTTTCGGACATCTTTAATGAGAGTGTGGAAAAAAGTCACACACAACGTCCTCTCCATGACATTAATCTCAACCAGTGCTGTCAGTGTTAGTTAGCGTAATTCTGGGCTAATTCCCAGATTTCTCACAGACTTCATGCATTAATAAAACAGCGAGAACACTGCAATGAGAAACAACCATATAAAGCTGCACAAGGAGGTTTGTAATGTAAATAATTCAAACTATCGATGGAAAGAAAGTTTAATAAATACACAGCAGAAGGACAGGACACTATAAAAGTCAGTAAACTGTATTACATTCACTGAAAGATGGGATGTGAAGGAAATTAACAAATGTGCAAAAAGCTAGCATAGAAATGAATAAAATTAGCATGTCCTTTGAGTGAATGAAACTAAAGCAATACTTTGGACAAAAGTGAAATTTACACATTACTATGTTCTCTTACTTCAAATATAGATGATAAGCCTAGAAGTCTTAATTTAGCATAAATTTAGGTAGAAAATTCTGTGCCTGACAGAAAAGCAATCAGCATTTAATTCTTAAAAGCAATCCCCTGCTGATTGTTTTTCACTGACGAGATCAAGCGACATCAAGCGACATGCAAATGAGATGAAGATTTTGTTTTGCGGTGTGGCATGAACATAACTCCTAGGTCCTGCTATGAGTCAAATTTACCCTTTTATCATGCACTTTCTGAAAATCTTGATGAATAAGGGCTCAGTGCAGTAGGAAAGAAGAAACAATGAGCCAATACGAAGCTTTAAAATTGATTTAAAAAGCTTTAAAAATGTCGCCCTTCTCTGCTTCACTGATGGTATGGTTGATGGCTTTGATTGGACAGTGATTGCATTTCAGTGTGGCACGAGTGCAATGCAGTGATGAAAGTGAAATGCAATGCAGTGAGGAAAAAAAAATATATATATATATATATATATATATATATATATATATATATATATATATATATATATATATATATATATTACACACACACATACACACACACACACATATATACACATACATACCTACATTAAATGTGTATAGGGACATTATAAAGAAAAATAAAGCTTGGAAGGAAGTATCAGAGATCATTGGTGTTGCTGGAGAGTGTTTGTAGCTAGTACAGTTAGCTTCCACTGCTTATCTGCTAATAGCTAATAAAAAGCCTGGAATGTAACATGTAAATCATACAAGCAATGTTCACACTGACTAGTGTGTTATTTAATTTTATTTTATCTAGTTAGAATAAGATCTATAGCTATATAGGCATATGTTGGTGCCTCTAGGGTGTGTATGGAGCTAGTACAGTTAGCTCACACTGCTAATCTGCTAACAAAAGCCTGGCATGTAATGCACATCAATCAACCAGTTTTCATCCTTTTTTCCACTTTATTAAAATAGTAAAATTCTTGTTAAATACATTTTTAAAGACAAATAAATCATATTCGGTAGTAAATTGTGTGCTGGAAGCTATATATTTTGGCTACTACTCTTTCTCATTGGAACTAAAAACTCTAGACACACACGAGCGACAACAGCTGTGCTCGCTCCATGCCCACAAGGGACAAACTACTACTGACTAGTGTCGCTCACTAGTATGAACGCAGGGTAAGAGCAATGCAGTGAAGGTTTTGCTTTTCAGTGTATTATGTTTTCTCTATGTCAGTAATAAAAAGCAATACAGTTTGTGTATTGTAAAAAAGCAATCCCCTCCTGATTGTTTTTCACTGAAAGATAAAGCAGTGTAAGAGCAATGCAGTGAAGGTTTTGCTTTTCAGTGTATTACGTTTTCTCTTTGTCCCTAATTAAAAGCAACAGCATCTAGTATGTG
Organism: Pangasianodon gigas; assembly: GCA_022758105.1. NCBI lineage: Eukaryota > Metazoa > Chordata > Actinopteri > Siluriformes > Pangasiidae > Pangasianodon > Pangasianodon gigas. The sequence continues at coordinate 21,345,615 of CM040470.1, read as the reverse complement.
TTGCATTTCATATTTCCCCCTCAGTGCTTCAGTGTGATTGCTTCTCTATCTGGCAGAGAATTTCCTTCATATCCCTTACACCATAGAACAAAGCGATTCTGCCTTCCAGATGAAACTCCAGCTGTTTTTAGCTTGTTGACAGCCTTTGGTCCAGTGTCATACTGCATCAGAAAGCCCATAAGCAAATCTAAACAAATCGATAAAGCTGTTTGAGATGAAGAAGCTATCTCTATAGACTAATGTAATTGATTTGTTTTTTCTTTTGGCCATACTATTGCTTTAAAGATTAGATTACTTAAATCAGATTTTTCAGTCTGTAAAATGTCACTTAATCTCTACTCTTAAGGCTTCTACATGAGGAAGCATGAGGAAATCTCGACACCTAAAGATCAAGTGCTATCTCTGTGCCTGTACCAGAGCCAAACAGTGGAGTAATGCAAATCACCTACTGAGAAGAGAAAAAAGAACAAAAATCTCACGACTGCGATGCCAAAAGTGTTGCCTAGCAACCTCCTCCATCTGATTTTAGCTCCATCCCATTTGCAAAGGATTGTACAAATGCTGCAAAGTGTCACTGCTTTAAAACATACAAACAAAACCACGTTCCATATATAACTTAGAATCGAAAAAATAAAGGTACAAAACATCCACAACTCCCCGAATGCCTGCACTGCATGACTTTCTTTCTTTCTCAGACTTCCTCCAATGAAAGTGAAGAACTCTGAGAGATAACTCTATATGAGGGCTTTGTCTCAAATGTTACATCTAGTTAGTGTTCCAGTTAGAACATCAGTCATGTTGAGAAACGCCCCAAACAATAACTAACGAGCATTTGGTTTTACAGCCCCTCAAATATGTATTTGTTTATTAATTAGACTTGCACAAAGTCATTTTAATAAATTCTGTCCATTCAGCAGCCATCTTGGTGACCAGTCTTCTAGTTACTTGAATGGATAAAAATCCATAAACCAGAAAGAGATCAAAGATGATGTTTTAAACGTTTGAAATAGAATTGAACATTTGAAATTATTTGAAATAGTTGTTAAATTCTGACAAAGATTTGTAAATAATATGGCTCAAATAACACAAAAAATATTTTTTAAAATTTTTAAAATAATTTTAAAATAATTTTTAAATGCTACATAAAAGGTAAAAATTGTAAACCTGAGTTAAAATAGAGTCTATAAACTTGTAGGATTGTTCAGTGGATACCAAAATATTGATTCCACTATTAGAGTCGTAGACTAGCTAGCTAGCTGAGGCAGGGTTTTTGATTTTCGTTTTATTCTTCCCCTCTATGAAAGATTTTTGACGTTCTCCTTGTAAAATGAAGAAATTTAATAACATTTGGCTAAAAGCTTGCTAGGTAAGCTAAAAATAAATAAATTAATTAATTAATAGTCTCGCTTAAAGTAAATAATTAATAGATGTAAGCACACACAGAGCGAAACACACGCTGCTCTTCTGTTTATTAAAAGCATGTGAACTGAGGAACATCACTGTTCACACAAATGATATGTGTTTGTGTTCTTCTCCACTGATTCTCCATCTTTTCCAGCTAAACGTATTTAGCAGATGTCACGGCCACGCCTTGTGTATCACAGACGCAGGATATGAAAAGGAAAAGCTTCTCAGCTCGACATAATAGAATGGATGTATAATTGTGTTAAAGCCAGTGATGCTGAAATCTGATCGAGACTCCAATCAGTCCTCATTTTCATCTCATCTCCATCAAGGCTCCGAATCAAGGCCACAACGGCGTAATATCCTGCACACAGAGAGAGCTTTCACTCATTACTCTGTATGTTCTGTCTTTTAAAGGATGTTAGATCAGTAATGTGACTGTGATTACAGCATAGTTACTCCTCTGACCTCTGCGTCATGAGAGAAAGTTCTCACAATGTAACTTACAGAATACATAAGATTATTCTTTCCTTCATTATATTCACAAATAATAAGTATTTTATGAATCATATTCATTATAATTCTTTTACTATTTTTGCTTCACCAAAAATATTATATAATTGCGCATAAAATGTATAATAATAATAATAATAATAATAATAATAATAATAATAATAATTTCAGCTTTATAATTTTGTGATATTTTTATTTTAATGACAATATTTTCTAAAGTATTAGAAATTAAGTAGTTGCGCTATAATAATATATAATACACTATATACTTGTGTTTATAATATAAATATATATATATATATATATATATATATATATATATATATATATATATATATATATATATATATATATATATATATATATATATATATATATAATTGTTTTGGCATTTATATTTATTTATTTTATTTAAGCAAATAATAATAAATATTAATTGCTTAAATAAAATAAATACATATAAATGCAACAGTATATAATTTATTATGCAACAGTATATAATTTAATATATTGATAATAAATTTTAATAAATAAATATTTTGTAAATTGTGTAAATTACAAATTACACAAATTGTAAAATAAAATACATTTTTGTGTATATTACAATGCTACAGTACTCTTGTATTTTCTTACATATTATTATTATTATTATTATTATTATTATTATTATTATTATTATGGAGCTCATGTTGGTGAATTATATCCTGCATGTTTTTCATTCTGTTCTCTTTCGCTAAGTGCAGCGTTCTCTTTTTAGCCAGCGCTTCTGTTGTTCATTCAGAAAGGTCAGGCTCTGTATAAGCACTGTGGGGGCGTCTCACCGTGACTCATTTTACACATAACAAACACCTAAAAGTGTGATGATGCAAACTGGACAGTCAGACGGCTGTTTTCTCGGCTCAGGCAGCTCTTTTGTGGAGCTTGTAGCGACTGTAATGCAGTGAATAAAACGGGAGACAGGAGTGCTGAGTGCCGGAGGGAGTTCACTGCTAAATCCTCAGAGCTAACACCTATAGCGTGATAATTATCTTAGTGTCAAATTAACAACTCTACTGCTGAATTAGCTTCCAGAGTTCTGAAGACATGGTGTTTGGCTGGAGTGTTATTGTATTTCTACAGTGTTGAATTAAGTCTATTTGATTACAAATGCCCACTAAATGGTAACCCTGTCTGAATTAAAGGTGCAGTCAGTGATTTTTAAACCAAAACATTGTAATATTTAGTGAAGTTCTTCATAATGTCTCTCATTTTTAATAACATATCTGCTCACAGGTGAAACTCCAGTCTCTGTGGCTCTCCAAAAAAATGACGTGTACCACCAACATCCAGCCAATCAGAACAAGGGGATGTCTCAACTTGCCTATCAATCAATACAGAAAGTTCTAGCTAATTCTAGCTAACACACAGAGAAATGAATGTGCACACTGAGGCAAGAAAATGCCATGCTTTTGCCTGATATACAGTACTGTGCAAAAGTCTTAGGCACGTGCAAAGAAATGCTGTAGAGCAAAGATGCCTTCAAAAATAATGAAATTAAATGTTTCTACATTTAAAAAAATACTATAAAGAGCAGTAAACAGTAATAAATGAAACAAAGTCAATATTTGGTGTGATGATCCTTTGCTTTAAAAAAAAATCTGTAGTCTCAGGTGCAGTGTGTGCAGTTTTATAAGGAAATGAGCTGTAAGTGTTACTGAGCATCTTGCAGAAGCAGCCACAGTTCTTCTGGAGACTTTGACTGTTGACTTGCTTCTTATTTCTGCAGCGAAACCCAGCAGCCTTCATTATGTTTTTTTGTCTGAAAAGTGTCTCTTATGGAATCTGCTGCCTTCTTTACTGACATACAAACATTTTTCTGTAACATTTAATTTTGTGCTGGAAAACTAATGTTTGGAATCTAAAATGTTTTTGTACTGAATCAATGTAGAAGTCATAAAATAAAAATCTATAACAAAGTTTGTACTAAAAAAATTAGGGTGCCTAAGACTTTTGCACAGTACTGTAGCTGAATTTGAAATACTAAAATATTAGTTCTCTAGCTAAATGACTTCACAACTGGGTAAAGATACAAATTCCACAATAAACATCTGACTATCATTTACTAGATATCCAACAAATTAGAGGACAAATAAATACCTTATATGTTCAGCAAGGGAAAAAATGAAAACTCCATCATTTCTGAATGGTTTGCTTACACTCTCACACTCTTTCTCTTTGTTTACACGCTTTACTCTTTCTCTTCCCTGATTCCCCGAACATGTAGTCACACTTCTTTCATGTCTGAAGTTGGGGTGTGATTATGATTGACGCATGCATATAATTTCCTTCCAATTCTGAACCTACACACCTTGACACTATTACAGGATTGTCAGGGTGACCCAGAGCATCTCAGAAACATCATATCATAGTCATGTTACTTTTTATTTGATTATTTTTTTATTTTCATGAAAAAAAAAAAAAAAACTCACACAATGTAGCTTTAAGTTTGGAAAACAGATTAGCCTATGCTGACTAAAGTAGTAGCTAGATTTGTAGCTACACTTGTAGATTAGCTAGACAGAACTGTCCATGCTAGCTAATGTTACTTTATCTAACAGCGATAATTGACTGTTTAATCATTTTGTTATGTGACTTTTAACCATTATCCATTCACATTTATGCTCCAAACATCTGATTTGTCAGCTAGGTCATCATTATTCTCTCCTAATGGTGACTTAAATCTGGAAATTTAACTAGAAATAAATCTGCATTGATGTTAAGTCAATAAGCAACAACATCAACTAATACTCAATGCCAAATTTAATAATTTACAATTAAAAAAAAGAAAAGAATGTATAAATCAAGGAAGAACTGCTTTATGTATCTAAGGATTGATCTCAGACAGGTCGTACCATTACCAGGTTTAGAGGACATAGCTGAACATAAACAGGAAGTATTGATTAAATGGGTTAGTGTGTGAAAAATACAATTTAGTGTTGTTATCTAGAGGAAATAATAATACAATTGAACACTAAGGGGGAAAAAGGTTAAATAAGCTTGACTAAACTACACTGTTACATCCAGTTCCACCACAACCGCTCCAGGAGCCATCGCCATCTCCAGTCCACTCCACTCGTAAGTCCAGTCCAGACATTACGCCATTCCCATACACCTGCTGACTGATCTCACCTGGCTCTCATTTCCTGTGTGTGTATATATACCAGTGCATTTGCCACTGCTCTTTGTTAAATTTTCTGTTTTTTTGGCTTGTAGTTCCTTTTTTCTTTTCTGTATCTTCCTGTTTTTTTTTTTTTTTTGTTTGTTTGTTTTTTTTTTTAATTAAAAGCTTGTTGCCTTGACAAACTCTAGCTTGTGTTTGTTTACAACTTTTACTAAAAGGAGTTTGCCAGTAGTAGACAAGTGGCATTTATGTCAAATTTTACACATTTGCAAACAGATCTGTTTTTTTTTTTCTTTTTCAGTTGTGGTAGCCATGGCTACAGCTGCTGTTCCTTGAAACCCTTAATAGTTTTTCCCCAAATGTAGGACGATGAGAAACTCTCCTCCAAGCCAATCACATTTGCACAGCCATCCTTTTTGCAAAGCACTTTGCACCTTGCACCTTGCACATTTAGTATGTACACTCCCCACCCATATTTATGTATATTCTGTGTATATCTTGTGCATTTTTTCATCCTGAAAGTATATTCCTTTCTTGTGCCCTGGATATACTTGACATTGCATTTATATTTGTATATTTTGTTTAGTAGATTTTATGTTAATATACAGTATGTCCAGTATTTGTCAGTGGAGCTACCATATGTACAGTTTTCCATGTATTAACTGTGCAAATGACAAACAAAAGACTTTGACTGAATGAGTGCCTGGTTAAAATGATTTGTACATTTCTGAAAATATTAGTAAACTTGTACATACCCAAACTTATATATTTCACTCACAAGAATGTGCAAATCATGCTAAAAATGCTGCCTACCCAGCATGGATGTTACTGAATGCGAATACATTATTCAGAATACACAGATGTTCTAAACGGTCACAAATACCCATAGGAGGTGCTTTTTTTTTTATTTGTTTGTTTGTTTGTTTGAGGGGATCAGGGTGAGAATGGGATTCTTCAGGTTGCAACCAAAAATCTACTTTAGTGGGAGGTTTTTAGAAGTCATATATGAAGCTTTCTGGACAAACTAAACCATGTTGATTAACATGAATGTGCAGCGTACCTATATTCATCCTTAGTAACTGCCTGGTCAGGGTTGTGACGGTTTAGTTGTGATTAGATTACTAATTTGTTGATATTTTGGGAAACTAAACTTGTTAGAAAATATTGAAGGCAGATACAAACAAAAAATAACTATGGTTTGAAAAAATCGCACATATCTCTATTTGAGATCAAATAAGAACTTGGGTGATGTAGCTGAGGTTGAGAAACTGTCAGAGCCAGAATTCACACACCATGCTGTACAGTGTGGCCCTTTCTTTTTTTTCCCCAGGGTTAATGGGGGCATGGTGATAGGGTTCAAATTTTTAAAAAAAACTTTGGTTTACAGTACGCCCACTTTGTGTTTAAATTCGAATACTGGCACATATAGTGGGATTGTGTTACTACCTAAGAAGCTGCCTTCCAATTATGAACACAATATTTTATAACTCATTTTGGATATTAATTCAATCCAGGAGATCTGAATTCAGCACTCTATGTGTGAGAGCGCCATTATGACCACAGTGATGTGTGTATATATATATATATATAAAAAAAAAAAAAACAGCACCCTGGAGCTGGAACATCCTGGACCACTTCAGCTTTTTGATGTGTTTCATTTACACTTGAGGTGTTGCACTGATTATGGACCCTACACAAGGATACACACCTCATCCATCTGCTTCCTTATAACATCCAGCAAGGCTGAGTACTAACCAAACATATCAGCAAGAACAGGAGTGAAATATACGAGGAGGCTTCAGGCTTTCTCGGGATTGATTAAGAGGTCACTTATCATGGCTAAGCTGCGTGAAGAAATAATTCTTCCAGGCCGGACCGCAGACATCCATTAAGTGTTAAAACGGGAGTCAGCACCGGTGCGGGCAACTGTTTTAATTAAACATGTCAGATATTTGGGTCTATTTATTGCACTTGCTGGCACTGCAAGTAGGCTGCTGCGCTCGCTCATGGTAACAAATTACAGGTTTGTGTGGGGAAAATAACAAGCTTAGAAATGAATAGGAGCAATAATTGGTTAGAAAATATTCCTCTACCTGAGAAAATTTAACACAATGGGAAGTGATGGTATAGTAGTTAAGTTATTGAGCTACTGATCAGTTGGTTGTGGGTTCAAAGCTCGACCAAGCTACCCCTATCCAGTCCTTAAGCAAGGCCCTTACCCTACGTTCACACTAGACAGAAGTCACTAGTAGTTTTGTCTCTTTTAGTAGTAGCTATATACAACTTTAAAACATAACTACAGTAGTTGAACAAAAATTAAGTAACTCACTAATCAGTAGGAAAATTGGTTGTTTGATTTACATGTTACGTGCAGAGTTTCGTACTAGCGTTAGCCGTGCTAGCTATGTACACTCACCAGAGGCATCAATAGTTTCTTCTTCCTCTTTCCACTCTTTATTTTTCTTATCTCAAGTTTCAAGTTTTAAGATTAAGATTTTTTTAATTATTTTATTTTTGCACATCAAAATGTAAATGGAATTTTTAATTGCAGGTAAAGTGGGGAATTGAAGAAAATGTCGGACCACGTGCAATAGTTTTGTTCTGAGGAAACATTCAGGCTAATTGTTTGGATTTGTCGCTTTACCACGTCATACCTAATTTGCCTAGAATTGAGAAAATCTCAATTCAAGTGTCACTTGCTGCATGTAAACTTTTGATATCTGTGAAGTTTTCTGAAAGGCGATGTTTAACAGTTATGGAAGGAGTCTCCAGTGTCAGGGCTTTGTAAAAGTCAGAGTTAAAGCTGTAAATTTGAGTTTTCCTCTTGCCTCAAGACAGAGGAATTTACACTTTGCAGTTTCTTGGTAACATGTCAAGCTGAGTCTTATTAACTTCAAGAGAGAAAAAAATGAGTGGACCAAGGAAACTAACTTTTTCGAGGACGTTAGATGTTAGATATCTGTTATACGATAGACATTAGATATCTGTTAGATAAACAGATAAAAATTATGAAGCATCATTTTTTAATAAATTATATGTTGTAATTGTTGGCAAATTGCTGTGGTATAAGAGGAATAAAATAGGGGATATGCAGTTATAGGAAAATCAATTACAGGTAGTAACAGTAGCTCTGTTGTTGATTAGTTTCGGAAACTGAACTGCTGTATTAAGGGTTTTTTTTGGGTTTTTTTTGTAGCCGAAGACAGTATGAGGGGTATGAGTTTCATAAAAAGCTGAAATAACACAGGACGAAGCTTGACTGAAACTATATACTATCTGTAATAACCCACTTCTCCTGTTCAGGCCTCTGAAGACCCGCTGGAGTCGATTAATTATGAAATGAAGTGACAGTGGAACGGAAGGCAGCATGTAGCGCTCCTTTAATTGGAACTGAACCTCACCTTGGTTCTCTAATGAAAACACATGACAATTTAATGCAGTTAAAACCGTATTAGGCGTGATAAATCTCATGGAAGCGGCAGTCACAGGCAAAATCGGATGAACTCAACACCAGGATTGAGTGAGTCGAGCTCACAGGCGTGTGTGTGTGTGTGTGTTCCCGTACCTGTCCCTGTAATGACAAGCAGCACATCTTTAATTCATTACAGCGGCACTTCATCAAGTTCGGGTTATTTTAAAGTGGGATGCCTTTTAGACTTTTGAGAACATAATGAATAGAAAGTGCATCAGGGCAGACGCTGAACAGTGGAGCGAGTGATGGAAGAGAGGAACAAACAGGAGTGGCTTCCATCTTATACGATTATCACTTAATGCCAAAGTTAATAGGGTTTACGGTAAGAGGAAGGCATCTCTATTATTTATTGCCCAAATGAACAGCGGGCTGGCCATACAGTCGATGTACTTAAGCACCCACTTTTTTTTCTTTTCTCTTCTTGGGAAAGTCTAGAAGAGACAAGAAAGGAGTACAAAACTGATAAAAGAGACTTTTGCAAAATCTTCATTGTCAAAAGCGACTGACCAGATGACCACAGACGGCTTTTATTTGGCATTATACCAGAGCACATTATACCAGAATTCTCAAATCTGATTGGTCAGAAGATCTTGATTCATTTTCTATATCATATCATGGGTGTATATTACTTCACTCATTCTAATACATTATGGTTTCTATAGTAACAGCGAAATCACAGGGCCTCCTGAGGCGGTGCTTTACGCAAACAGATTTTAAAATGTGTCTAATCATTGGATATGGGGATGTTTTCTATGAGATGACGTTCATTTAGCATTTTTGGAAGGAGTCTCCAGTGTCAGCGCTTTGTAACAGTCAGAGGTAAAGCTGTAGCTGAGTGAGTTTACGTTATGTGGTTTCGGTATGCGGTAACATGACAAGCTGCGTTTTTGTTGTTGCTGTTGTTTTATTAACTTCAAGCAAAAGGAAAAAAAAGAGATTCTTGTGAGGGAATTAGTGTTTAGAGCTGCTATAAGCCATAACTTTTTTCATCGATGTTCAACAACATTAAATGTAACTAAAAATGGATAAAAAAGTACAATTGTTAGAATAAATAAAAGATTGAAAATGTTGGCAAATTTCTCTGGTATCTCTCTTTCTCAGTAGAACAATTAGGCTTTATGAGTTAATGAGGGTCAAGATAAACTGAGCCCGCCTCCTGACCTCAGAAGCAGTTACCATAGCAACCATAACAAGATGGTGGAACTGGATAAACAGCTCATTTTTTCCATCCAGATTCCAACAAATCTCATTGTTAAGTTCTTGTGACATTGGTTTCATTTTTACTGTTGTATCCTGTCTTATTTTATGACATCCCACATACATTAGCCACGCCCCTGCAAACATCTTCATTACAGAATTCTGCTATTAGATGCAAACTACAGTTTCAGAATAGATGGACTAGAAGGACTGTAACACCCAGCCCAGACGTTTGCTTTGCGACATCAGGAAAGTTAATGTATGTGTTAAAAGAAATAGGAAAACACTTCAGTCAGTTGTGCTCTGCTATTAAAGTGGCAATTTCTCCACTGGACCCAACCAGCGGAAAATTCTCCATTATGCTAATGTGATTAGCCACCTCCGCACATCCTCAACAATTAGCGCACGCTTGTCCCAGCCAATAACTCGCCACATCCGTTAACAAGGCGTACACACATGGACAGGAAATGCTGTCAGATAACTGTTAGAAATGGAGAGAAAAGGGAAAAACGTTCAAGGGTTGTGTCTTGTTATATAATAAGGATGGGAGCTGGGTTCATTTTAGTCTTAGTTTTATTCTACTGACGAAAATGTCCCTTTTTTAGAATATAGTCTTAGATATAGATAGATATTTATTTCTCTCTCCAGAAGACTCTAACCTGTGACTTTTCTCATGAAAACTTTTTCTTGTATAACTTTAGAAACTTTGTAATTGATTTATTTCATGTTTTTCAACTTTATTATAATGATCATAATATCAGAATCTCTCTATCAGAATTTCTTGAAATTCAAGGCTCTGTTATTAAAAACAACAATTTTTTTTTAAATGTGAAAATGTCCAATTGTAATGTCCAATATAAATGTATAGTAATATTTAGTCTTTTTGTAGATATCTAATCTTTTGTCACCTTTTTCTATTTAAAACACGCTGAGTTTAAACAAAAAAAATGCTACATAAATACAGATTATTTCTTAAAAGGAGTAGAAACTTTTTATATAAATAAGATACTCAGCTGAAATGATCTAGTCAGCTGAAATAATGATTTTTTTTTTTTTTACAAAATTTAGGAACACAAAAACGAGATAAAACACTGAGTACAGTCATTTAATACTGTTTTTTTCAGAGGCTGTGGCCGTAAATGGTATTGGGTTGTGCTGTTATAGGAAAGTAATCAACGATGGGGTTGCGTCATGTGACCCGACATGAAGTGATGTTGCTGTTACCACCCTGAATTTGATTATTCTCCAACATCATCATGTCCTGAAGTGTTTTATTCCTCTTATAAAAATTGCCATTTTTAATTTATAAAAGAATGACACAGTGTACTTTGTATCCCTTTATAGTTACATTCAATGTTGTGAAATGTCCATAAAAAGTTAGTTCCTATTACCACTTGTGTTATAGCAGCTTTAAGCAGTGCTTCCCTCAATAGCCTAACATTTCTCTTTCTCTTGAAGTTAATAAGACAAATAATGCAGCTCATCATGTTCCTAAGAATTCGCAAAGTCTAAACTCTCGTAGCAGAGGTTACAGCTTTATCTCTGACTGTTACAAAGCACTAACACTGGAGACTCCTTCCATAAATGCTACATAAACATCTCCTCAGAGAAAATTTCACCATGTCAAAAATTATTGTCAAAATTATTGTCAAATGTCAATTAATGTCAAAAACTGAGTGTAAAGAGTAGAGTTATTTTTTCGGTTTACCATGCAGCAAGCTGAAATAATAAAAAAGGAAAGAAAAAAACAGGAAAACTCATTGCAGAACTGGAAGAAATATGGAAGGGTTAGAGTCGAACTCTAATGCACTCGAGCTGAGGTAATAGAGCCAGACTTGGCAACCCTGAGATCCTTTCAATCACTGTCTATAACAGAATCAGATAATCGTTCACTATACAAAGTGGGATTTATTGCATGTGTCATCGTCAGGCCACTCAATTTCACTATAACATTATAAAGACGCCATACGTCTTTGTAGAACATGTGATGGATGGCGATAAAGGAGAACCAATACGCTGTTACAGAAACTTAAAGCTGGAAGAAATATGTTTCTGGCAAGGACCTGAGAAGGCCAAGAAAGATTAAAAGTGCCTGTAGAGTGTGTGTAAGATGTGTCTTGAGGATCGGCACAAATGAATTATTTGTTTTCCTGCCCTAATACATCTGTTTAAGTCTCAGTCATCTGCTAATCATGTAACAGTGACAGTTATTTATTATTATTTAGTAGTAGGAGGAGGAGGAGGAGGAGGAGTAATAGTAGTAGTGGCAAGTGGGTCTGACTGCAGATAACAGACCAGGGAAGGCATAACTTTCAGAAATACATCTAGTGAAAATCCTAATGCTTTTAGTCAATAAGACGTTGTCAAAAAAGTGTAGAATTTCATAAAAATTAATTTTTTTAAAAAAGTATTTGCTGAATAAGTCATGAAACAGATGTTAGTCCACTCAGACCTTTGAAGCTTACCGTAAACATCAATTGATGGATCTAGCATTAGTGAACAGAAAGAAAGACGTTTGAATGTCTCCTGTCTTCATGCTAATGGATCTCATCTCCTTATCAAAGGCAATCTCCTCTTCCTCCAGCTGTAATGAACTCCTCCACTGCTTTGTCCATCTCTCCAAACGGACTGGCTCATATGTCTGTGTGTATACTTTATATTAGCATAATAGTTTTTACTACAGGGTTCAACATGGAAAAAAAAGATGGCAAATTTATCTAATAGTTCTTATGAGATTATTATAAATCAAATATAAGACATACGCCTGTTTTTAAATGTTTTTACTCATTTCAAATGTTAAAAGCTGTCCGTATTCTATTGGCAGATAGTTTTGCTTCAGTGTACTGCAGAAATAAATGCTTATAATTAGAAAAATTCTGTCAATAGAACTTTAAAAAGTAGTAAAGAATGTTTAGAAATAGGTTTAATAATCATATGGTTGGTATATTGTAATCTAATAATAGGAAATACTAGAGAAATTTGAAGTCAAGTTATTTTCACTTCGCTAAGATGTTTTTTTTTTTTTTTTTGCAGTGAAGAAGTAAAGAGCAATCTACAGAGCAAAAAAACGTGAATTCAAAGTAAAGTCAGTATTACAATTTTACATTTAGTAAATTTTTTTAGTAGTTCAACCAAAAAGAATTTATTCTGAAGAAATTTCAATTTTTAATCAATTTAAATTTTTAAATTTAATTTAAAAAAATTGTGGCAAGAAACCAAAAAGAAAAAAGCTCATCTGCTCATCAGCTTCTCATGTGATCAAATTGAGTACGTATTAATTGAGTATGTAGCATTTTATTACCTTGTACCTGCCAGCACCAGTGCACAAATTTTTTACACAATGTTTTATATAGAAAATTAGACAATCTTTGAAGTGTGCTAGCTATACACACCAAGTCTTCAACTTGAGCCAACTAACTAGCTGATATTCTAGAGGTGTGCATCAGTACGGAGATTTTGTGGGATGAAAAAAAAGTCATGGGAGTGTATGGCTTTTATGGCAGTCAGATACAGTGCTCTCTGAAAATATTGGAACAGCAAGGCCATTTCATTTGTTGTTGCTATACACTGAAGACACTTGGGTTTGAGATTAGAAGATGAATGAGACAATAGATCAGAATTTCAGCTTTCATTTCCTGATGGTTACATCTTGATGTGTCAGACAACTTAGAACATGACACCTTTGCTGGCAGACCACCCAATTTTTGCATGAGCAAAAGTATTGGAACAGATGATCTTAAAGTAAATAACACTTGTTGTTTGGTTGCATATCTCTTGCTTGCAATAACTGCATCAAACTGGCGAGCCACTGATATCACCAAACTGTTGCATTCTTCTTTTATGATGCTTTTCCAGGCTTGTACCACAGCTTCTTTCAGATGTTGTGTGTTTTGGGGGGTTTCTCCCTTCAGTCTCCTCTTCAGGAGCTGAAATGTTGCTCAGTTGGATTAAGGTCTAGTGATTAACTTGGCCAGTCTAAAACCTTCCACTTTTTTCCCCTGATGAAGTCCTTTGTTGTGTTGGCAGTGTGTTTTGGGTCATTGTCTTGCTGCATGATGAAGTTCCTCCCAATAAGATTGGATACATTCTCTGTAAATTAGCAGACAGGATGTTTCTGTAGACTTCTGAATTCATTCTGCTGCTACCATAATGAGTTACATCATCAGAAAAGATTAGTGAGCCCATTCCAGAAGCAGCAATGCAAGCCCAAGCCATGACACTACCTCCACCGTGCTTGACCAATGAGCTCATATGTTTTGGATCATGAACAGGTGGAAAAATAGCATACATTTCACACATTATTCTGTGTGAAATGCAGAAAAACATATGAAGATGTAACGCCCTGAAACTGCACGTTTCTCCACACTTTGGCCTTTCCATCACTTTGGTAGAGGTAAATCTTGGTTTCAGAACTTTTGTGGCTTGTCTCTGTATGTCTTTGCCAATTCCAATCTGGCCTTCTGATTCTTACTGCCACAAGGGTAAAGAGCTACAAAGTCAGTTGGCATGATATTAACTTATGAAAAAATCACATACATTTCACACATGATTCTGTATCATCACATGCGGAAAAACATAGGAAGCTGTAATGCCCTAAAACTGCACGTGTAATATATCAAGCCGACCCTGGTGACATTATGTGAACAATTTGTGAACACGTGATGATCAAAAGTGCAAAAAAAAAAAAAAAAAAAAAAAAAAAAAAAAAAAAAAAAAAAAAAAAAAAAAAAAAAAAAAAAAAAAAAAAAAAAAAAAAAAAAAAAAAAAAAAAAAAAAAAAAAAAAAAAAGAAAATAAATGGGTAATGTGAGAAAATCAATAAGGGAAAAAAAAAATAATAAGCCACCTTCCCTACATGTCATAAAGAAAAATAACATAAATGAAAATCAGTGAAGAAATTTTGTGAAAATAAATAATACTAATTTAAAAAAGGAAAAGTGAAAAAAAAAAAGCATGCATTACATAAATGAAAAATTTGTGAAACATATGTGAAGCATGTAAAAAACACTTTAAAAAAAAAATTTATATGTAAATCATGTGACCTGGGGGCCATGGTGGCTTAGTGGTCAGCAGATGGATGAATGGATCATGGCATAACAGAAACTTGTACAGGCATACATTTAAATGAACAATACTTAGGATATCCTTTTCATGATTTTTTTAGGTACACAGTTGCTGCATAAACATCCCAGTCTCAAAAAACCCTCTACATCCATATTTGCCACCATGTGCTAGTTGTCTCCGTAGGTAAAAATTCACATCCCTCCATATTTTTGATAAGCAAGAAAGAGCAAACTGCAAGTGTGGGCTTATAGCGCCTGAGGGTGAAGGCAGAACGCAGTGTCTCTTTAACAGCTAGTGGGAATTGCTCATTAATCATTCATAAGCTAGTTGATTGAGGTCAGAGCTGTGTGGCTTTTCCCTTCACTGTGAGTTGCCATAGATTATATATTATTATCTAACCCTGTAAAATTGCTTTAAGCTGGACTCCTGCATGCAAATGACTTTTCTTTATTTAAAAAAAATCCCTATAACTTTCTGCAGTACCCAGTTTTAGCTTTGGTTTTAACACTGTTGTTTTTCACATATGCTGATTTCTATCAATTTTCTCCACTCTCTGAAAAAGTTCAAGCTCAGCATTTCTGCTGCTCCAATCTGGGACGCAAGAAAAGCAATTAAGTGACAGGCAGCTGAACAAAATGGATGACATGGAACTCACTGCAACATGGTGCAAAAAAAGATGATCATCTCAAGAGAGTGTTAGCGTTTCTGTTCGGTCCCAGCGTAAAAAGTGCAGAGGATTGCATCTTTCGTATGAGCAAAAAAGCAAGTTGTCTGTGTGTGTGTGTGTGTGTGTGTGTGTGTGTGTATTACTGTTGAGGTATTGTTAACTGAAAATACAGAGCATTGTTTAAGCAAATAGATTAATTTGACACCCACAATGTGATTTATTAAGGCTTAAACTCATTTCATGCTCAAATTAGTACAACCAAAAGGCAAGTATTATAACACAGCATTATTGAAATCTCAATTCTATTGGTCAGAGGTGTTAGTTAATTTTCTATAACAGCTGTAAATCACAATACTCATTCTAATACACTAATGTTTCTACAGTACCAACTGACACAGGGAATTGTATAGCAGACAGTCCACAATTGTGTAATTGTTGATATGGTGACGTTTTCTGTGATGAGCTGTGTCTAACATTTATGGAAGGAGTCTCCAGTGTTAGCGTTTTGTAAAACTAAGAGGTAAAGCTGTAAGTTTAAAGTTTTCAGGACAGAGTAGTTTACTATTAGTAGTTTCTCTGTAACATGATGAGTTAATTTTTTTCTTTTATTAACTTTAAGATAGAAAAAAGAGAACCTGGTGAGGGGATGACTGTTTATAGCTGCTATAATGTAAGTGAATTTGTTTTGCAGCTGGTTGAAAACATTAAATGTATCTACAAACAGAGAAAAAGTACGTCATTTCTTTAATAATCATAAGTTGTGAGCAATAAAACACTTTGGCACCTGCTGTAATTTGTGTTCGCAATTTATTCCACTGCACAAGCAAATTAGCATGTGTTCTTTGGGATCTTCATAAATCGAGGCCATAGTCTTTTCCTCTCTTTCTGTTTCCTTGAAAACAAACTGTGTGTTTGATCATCAGAGGCTTCCATTCATTGTAATCGCAGTCATTTGATGAAGAGAAGACCTTCTGAAGAGCGCGACTCTCGCGAGATCTCTTCCTGAGCCATCAGCTGTAATAATACTGCGAACTCGGCTACCATTTCTGCACTTTGGAGGCAACATGTGCCACAGCGCTGTGCTTTTTTTTACGAAGGTGCATCTACGGAGCACTTAAGGGAATTATGGGAGACTCAGACGAGATCAGAGCATCCATTCCCTCATCATGGGAAAGCACTGCTTATATCATTAAAAGCGCATCAATTAAACGTGAACCTTAACTGCCCATCGAGCCACAGCAAAGTGCACTTACTGATAGAACTGATAACTCTGATACTTTTTAAAGCTTCTATTATTCAACATAGATATCAACTTAGATCTTTAAATCAGGCTTTATTGACATAAAATGCAGCACCGGAGGATGTAGGCCTTCACTCTTCAGCATTCAAAGCTAATGTGCATGGAACATCCTTTCTTCTTCCTGTCAGTCAGTGACATGTGGTGTGTGTGTGTGTGTGTGTGTGTGTTTTGTGGTTGAGAGGCTTAATTGGCATGTGAGTAGGTTCCTCATTATGAAGCGCAGCAGGAGAAGCCTGCTCATGACCCCTTTGTGACACACCAATCTTCCTGATTAACAGAGCTAATAGGTTTTAGCGTGGCTTGACTGTCAGATGGAGCGTCCACACCCTCTTAATTACATAACACAGCAGGTGTATATATATATATATATACACACACACACTAAACCTGAGATGTGTTCAAATGAACCTATTAAGCTCAAGAAACACTAACTCGATACTCTTCCACACACATTCGGCTGTTGAACGTGTATAGAAAACTGACAAGGCAAACAGCATTCCAGCTTTCTTTACTTAGACCAGTGTTTGTATTTTGACTGAAAGCAGTATAGATGATAACAAATCATGCATAGAGAATTAATTAAGGCCTGTAGTATTCAGAATTGCCGACATAAGTCCAAAAGTTATGCCGATATACACTTGGGAAAAGTTACATTTATTCAGAGATGGGTTATGTACATGCTTAAGCGGATTTTTGGGCTCCCCATTCAAATTATGCAAATGACCTGTGTGTAGTTGATGCCTCCGTGGTTGTCAGATTTATTCTTGAGTACAGGCATCCGAGACAGGGTTTTTCATTGTCATCTACGCCACTGCCTTTAAACACAAGCACCTGCCTTTCAGCTTGAAAAAAATCAGGGATAGAAAATGCGGACTGAAGAAGGAAATGATATTTTTTCATTGCTGTCAAATATTATACGATAAAAGCAATTTACAAATGAAAAATAAATCAGACTAATACGGTGATATATGCGTGACAAGATGGGAAGCATTGAACTAAACATCCAACAGGAGTCTAGTATATTGCCAGTATATTGCTACATTAATAGTTCTACATGTAATTATCAAATTACGCACTGCAAATTTGGTTTAATTTGATAATGTGGCTTCCACATTTATTATTTAGCAGCTAATAAAATAGAACTTGATCCAGCACACTCTATTATTTTGCTTTTTTTAACATCAATTATAGTTATATATAATTATATATTTATATATTTATATATATTTAGCAGCTAATAAAATAGAACTTTATCCAGCACACTCTATTATTTTGCTTTTTTTAACATCAATTATAGTTATATATAATTATATATTTATATATTTATATATATTTAGCAGCTAATAAAATAGAACTTTATCCAGCACACTCTATTATTTTGCTTTTTTTAACATCAATTATAGTTATAGTTATTTCCTTCTTCAGTTAATTGTGAGCACAACTTAATGAAGCCACAGGATACTAAATTGGGGTCATGAAATATGTGTGTGTGAGATGTATATGATTTTATCACACTTTTAATTCGCTATTTTGGGTTGGATTTTATAAAATACTGCCAATTTTTAGGTCATTCTGTTGTGAAGAAAACATTCAGATGGTTTGAAGAATATGCTGACTAAGCACTCATCTGCTATACTTACAGCATACTTTGAGTGTTGTTCATAATTTTATCCATTAAAAAAAATCACTCCACAAGATAAGCCATGTCTCTGATTAAGATGCATCTCCTCTGTGAGTAAAAAAAAAAATCTTCATGGACTCTTAACTACTTAATTAATTAATAGTGTCACATTTGTGCATTTATTGTTGGCCTTGAAAGGCATTCCATAGATTATTCCGTGTATTTACAGCCAAAATACTGTATACATTTGAGCAAGACGTATTGTGGTTACATCAAACAGTCAGACAGTGGCGCTGGACTTAGTACTGCTCCTCAGTTGAGCCGATATCACACACAAAAAAAATGTGTGTAACAGAGACACGCCTCTGTTTTACACAAACCCCACCCCATATGTGTAACTCTTGCATATTTTCTAAATAGTGCTTAAGCATGTACTGTAGCTGCGTCTGAGGTCTGAATACAGATGTGCACAATTTCAGTAAGAAGTCCTCAGCATTAAAGCATGTTTCTTATATACTGTATGAATAACTGAAGTATGTAATAATATTGTCAGTATATATTGATGTTTGCAGTATGTAATAGACTTATAGTACATGCCATCCTGCACAGTATTTACTCCTCTAAACGATGTTCTGCTCTTCAGTACAAGTGGAGAAGGCTCTCAGACACGATTTGTATTTGTATGGGAATTGACTATGACTGGTTATTATTCGTCTCTGAAGCCTTGCCAGCCGTGCAGAGTGCAGCGAGAGAATATTGTTTGTTGAATAACTGTAACTCAGTAAAGGACAAAGAGGTTTGGTTCACTGATTATTTTCACCTCCCGATGTTTTGTGTATGCACTGACCTTATTGGCCCTCCTTCAGGGAACTGGAGACCTCTCTGCTCCATTAAAGAGCGTGAGTGTTGGATGTATAGGCTGGGTTATACAAGTCATTAGCTGTATCTTCTACTGCTGGTGCATTAGTGCACTTGGGTGATGGCGTTGGTGTTTGTTGTGTGCAGGGAATGGTCCGGGAACTCCATCCCACCTCCCCGGGCAATGTCCATTAGTTATAATGTGCTATAGAGGTCTGCCTCTTTTCCTCTCGCTCGTGTCTATCTGGCTATCTCTCCTCTAGCCAGAGGACTGGAGGATTTTTCACTCATTTCTTTCTGTTTTCTGTAGAGGTGGATGACTTGATGCATGAAATTCTATACCTTGTCCTCGAATTAATCAGTAAAACATGTAAAAATGTGAAGACAACATTTACTTTGTGCACAAAAAATTACTTATTATGTGGACAAAAATGTTGTGGATGTCCACCAAAAGAATGTTTGTAACTCAACAATTGATTTTGAGACTCATGAAATGCTTTTAGTGAGCCTGAAAAAAAAATTATTTTGTAAATTTAGACATTTTAGAAAATTAAATTTAGACATTTTGACACAATTATTTATTTATTTATTTATTTTTTTTTTTTTTTGCGATCAGTAAAACTGTTATGTGGACAAAATTTTTGCTTTGATTATTGAAAATCAAGATCTTGACCCAGATTTTTTTTTAAATAATTAATTAATCAATTAGTTAATAAATAATAATAATAATAATAATAATAATAATAATAATAATAATAATAATAAAAAATTGAATTTCTTAAGTGTATTTGTAGATCTGAGGAAATATTCACCCAAAATTCAGTTTCTTTTATTCACAAAATAAGAATTGTATTCTTTTACCTACAAAATGATGAATAATTTCTGAAATGCAGTAATAGAATGTAGTCTATGCATGAGTGCATGCAAGTGCCTGTGTCACAGATGGCACCACATTGCCATTGGCCTCCCTGATAAGAGATAAGAACCAGAAAAAAGTACACAAGAAAGGCCGAAGAAAGCACAGATGGAAAAGGAAACGGGGGAAGGGTGAAACCAGGCGCACAAGGTGATGAGAGCACTATTCCACATCCGTCTCCCGATCGAAACGAAAAGCATCCCGATCGAGTGGAAAAGGCAGTCTTGTGCTGTAAATGATTCAGCGCTCTGTTTTCTTGGTTTCATAATCGCCTTGCCTTGCATTATGCATCATCTGTGTCTATTTTCTCCCTTCCGCTGCTTCAGAGCTGAAACATTTCAGCAGTATCAATGACCCGGGCCAGATTGGCCACTGTTTCAGAGTTCAGTAATTAGTGCATTTTATGCCTGAGGCTGCAGAGAATGCTGGGACATCTGGCGAGAGAGAGAGAGAGAGAGAGAGAGAGAGAGAGAGAGAGACTTTTCTCACACACAAACACACACTTGGTAAAGCCCTTGGGGGTGTAGGATCAGAGTCAGTCCAACTCACAGCTGAGGCTGGTCCTGAGGATCTGAAGATGAGCAGCCAGCTGGGAGAAAGCGGGAACGAGCACCAGAGGCAAGAGTCAAGCCCTGCGTTTATCTCTCATCATCATATTACACTGCAGTTACAGTGCAGTGCAGTTTGTCCTCCAACAGTAAATACAATAACATTTGGATGCAAGTCTAGCCTTGTTTCTCTTTCTTTTTTTTTAAATCCTAGGATTGTCAACAGTGGTTATATATCTGTCATAATTCTATTCTTACTGTGGTCACTATATCATTCATCTGGTAAAAAAAATAATAATTCTGTTATCTGTAATAACTCTGTTATAATGTAATACATGAATTGTTTGAACTGTACTTAATAGAAATGCCTGTATCCCTGCTCAATCATGCAATTATACAACCAGCCAATCATGTGCCAGCAATGCAAAGCATAAAATCAAGCAGATACGTGTTTCAGTTAATGTTCACATCAAACATCAGAATGGAGAAAAAACGTGATTTCAGTGATTTTGACTGTGGCATGGTTGTTGGTGCCAGATGGGCTGGTTTGAGTATTTAAGAACCTGCTGATCTCCTGGGATTTTCACACACAACAGTCTCTAGAGTTTACACAGAATGGTGCGAAAAGCAAAAAACATCCAGTGAGCAGCGGTTCTGCAGACAGACACGAAAAGACAGACAGAAAAGCATCTCAAAATTCACAGTCATGTCTAACCTTAAGGCAGATACAACAGCAGAAGACAATATTTTGGATTCCAAGAACAGGAATCTGATGCTACATTGAGTGCAGAATTTGGTGTCAACGGCATGAATCCATGGACCCAACATGCCTTGTGTCAAGCATGCAGGCTGGAGGGGGTTAAATGGTGTGCAGAATCTTTTCTTGGCACCCAATGAGCCCCTTAATACCAATCGAGCATTGTTTGAATTCCACAACCGGAGTACTGTTGCTGACCACATGCATCCCTTAATGGCCACACTTTATAAAGGCTACTTCCAGCATGATAATATACCATTATCTGGTTCCATGAGCATGACAGTGAGGTCAGTGGACTTCAGTGGCCTCCCCAGTCATCAGAACTAAATCCAGTAGAGCATCTTTGGGATGTTTTGGTTTTCAACAACTTGCGGAATCGATGCCATGAAGAATTGAGTATGTTCTAAGAGCAAAGGTGGGTTCTCCGCAGTATTGGTATGCTGTTCCTAATAACCTGGCTGCTAAGTATATAACAGCAATATTTTGTATTTTATTTGTACTCTAAAATATGGTTCCTTCTTCCATGTGATATATTTAAGGAAATAAAACACATGGGCGTGTACTGTTAAAGGAAAATAATCAACAATTACTGTGACCACCATGGAGTTGATTATTTTAAGTGCAAACTCCTCTGTCCTGAAGACTTTCCGGTTTCCTTAATCTAAAAGTTACAGAGTTACAAAGTGCTGACACTGGAGACTCCTTCCATAAATGCCAAATAAACATCTCCTTACAGAAAACTTCATATCAACAAATACACACTTTTTTAGTCTGTTGATGTGGAGCGTCTGCTGTACAAGTCTCTCTGTAAGTTGTTACTACAGAATGGAGAATTCAGCAGTGCTTCGGTATAATGTCTAATATCAAAACATATCTTTTAACCAAATAGCAACTAATGATATTATCATAAGTATAACTTAACAGTTATCA
The DNA here is from genome assembly GCA_022758105.1 of Pangasianodon gigas. NCBI lineage: Eukaryota > Metazoa > Chordata > Actinopteri > Siluriformes > Pangasiidae > Pangasianodon > Pangasianodon gigas. The sequence goes on along the minus strand of CM040470.1, from coordinate 21,323,209 downwards.
AAGTTACTACAGTAAAGCTAAAGTAATGTCATGGTCAAGAATATAATCTATCTACATCTACCATAAAATAAGTAAAACTGCCGTATCATAGGTAAATATTTAATAAACACAGTAACCCTGAAGCAACATGGCAAAAGCAACGTAATGCATTCATTCATCTTCCCTTTATCCTGGTCAGGGTGGCAGTGGATCCAGAGAAGGGAGTGGATCCAGAGCCTTGGGATCTTAGGAACACTACACCCTGGATGATGTCAGTCTACCACACACACACACACACACACACACACACACACACACACACACACACAGGCAATTTGGAGTACTAGCATGTTTTTTTGGGAGGTGGGAGGGAACTGGAGACCCTAGAGGAATGCAATGTATACATTGTAATGCAATGTGTCTCAGTTATGCTGTGCTTAAAAGATTTAACAATTCTGCCTAAAACTCTAAAACTAAAAATGCCAAAAACTTAGCTGTTTTTGTATGCAAATGATATCTATGAAGATCTCAGATGTCAGGGATCTTCTCAGAACAATCCTATTCAGAACAATCTCAGCGTTTGTTATGTACTGTATATGAGCATACTGTATATGAGACCTGGAGTTGTTTTATCAGTTCACCAACAGGGGGTGCACATACATAACACACTGGCACAGAGACGAACCATCTGATTCTGACAAACACTCTGATGAAGAGAAGGTACTTTAGACTAGAGGTACATTTTTGGTACAATGTAGGTTTTCAAACCACATAAATGTAACCTGAAGTGTACAAAAGTAGTCAATAAGATCCAATTATGTACCTTAAACAAGTTTTAAAAGTCTTCCCTGCAGAAAAGATATGAATTATAACTCCAGAAATCTAAAGTATCAAAGGTTGCAGCAGGATGCGTTTGTAGAAGAAAAGGAGGGTTTAAGAAGCCAGTCAGAATTTCTTCTCTAGCAGGATTACATTTGCTTACATTACTATTTAATATGAGAATAATCCTTCTCCTTAAAACTTTTTACAAAAATATATATATATTCGCTTTATAACCTTGCATATTTGTGTCGAAGGACCCATTGTCATTATATAAATATCTTATGACACAATATGATGGCTTTTTAATGCTATGCAAACAGAAAATACAAATAGTATTCACACTTTTTTTTTTTAGAAAAATTGTCTTTTATAAACATTCAGAATACAAATCAATGGCATCCTTTATACACCACAAAAAATAGAACCTGCTTACCGATTCACAAGAAAATACATATAATATATAGCAGGTATAAATATTTCAGACTAAAGATAATAAACCAACGTCAGAGATATTACAAAATACAATCACAGCATGTTCAGGTGGTGGGTTTGGATTCACACATCAATAGCAATATATTTATAAAAGCTTATTCATTCCTGGCAGTGGTTTCAGCTTCTCAGATCAGTCTAATCCGAGTTGAGTCCTTGATTGATTGAAACGGGACCTGTGTTATCTGATCCAGGATTATCTGATCCGAGATAATCTACTGCATTTTTCCTGCAGGGATTAGAAACAGAAGAGCTTGTCAGAATGAATGTAAAGGATTATGATGGCGTTTCCATTCTTTCCAGGAAATGTAAATAAAAAAAAACTTACGTTTGGATGGATTTCTGGATTTTTTTCCCAGTTTATTGATCAACTTTTTAACCCAGTTGTTCTTTGTTGCAGGAGGTGCACACAGTTGCTTGTCTTTCTTCGTGACAAACCTGTAGAAAAAAACAAAAAAATCTTAGAAATATAAAATGAAAATATAAAATCCAAAACATCCAAAACACCAGATTTAGAGAAACAAAAAGGGTTAGGCGAATAGTCGAGCTTCAAACATCATTGACAGAGATGTGAGTGTGTTTGAGTCCATATGTTAACGTCTTCTATAACACAGCGCTGCTGAATGATGAGTTCTGATTGGTCTGAAGGTGTTGATTAATTTTCCATAACAGCAGCTCTGACAGTAGTGCAGCTATAGCGAATGTGCTCATTTTAATACGTTATCATTTCTATAGTAACAAATTAAACAGACTTATATTGTAGACGCTCCACATAAACAGATGGTAAGGCAACATTTATTTTATTTTATTTAAGGAAGGAATCTCCAGTGTCAGCACTTTGTAACAGTCTTTCAAGACAGTGAACATGACAAGCTGCATTTTTTTGTCTTATTAACTTAAAATAAAGATCGTTGAGGGAATGACTGTTATCACTGCTAAAATGTTAGGCAACACTAACTGTAACTATAAACGGATAAAAAGTATCATGTGCCATTCTTAATTAACGAAGTGTAGAAAATAAATAGTGAGTTGTGTGCCATTTTATATGTAAAAAAACATGTGCTGGGTGATAAAAACTCACACTGTAGCCGGCACTCTGCAGCCCATCTCTTGAGTCTGAACGTAGTAGGACTTCACCAGGTTTTGTGGGATTTTTTTGTCCACAGTCCTCAAACAGCAGTCTGGTGCTCCATCACTGGCTGTCAAAGACAAACTCTATGTTAAATCTAAACATATTATCTCATCACAACTTATCAATGTCTTTTTTTTTCTTCTTTTTTTTTTTTTTGCACATGCATGTATGGCAGCTGAAGTGAGTAAATGTATTGTATATGTGATATATACAATATATTTACAATAAATTATTTGAATCATAAATTCTGACTTTAGCATTTAAATATGTCAGACTACCATTTAAGCTCTTGTTAAAGCTAATAATGAATTTTGGGGGTAAAAAAGATAAAGTTTGAACTAATATAGTTAGGTAATATATTGAATTACATTACTTTTCTGCATTTTGTCTGGGGTGCACAAACTTTTGCACTCAACTGTATATAATTTAGTGTACAAAAACTTTTTTTGTCTGTATTCCAGCACATTAAGAACAACGTTTCTGATTACATTTGAGTCTTTTAACATCTATATTGGGTGAAATAATAATAATAACCATTTTTGTGGGTTTTTTTTTTTTTTTTTTTTTGCATTTTTATTGCATGTGAAACAACTAAGAAAAGGTCTGGATCTGAAAAAGAAAATTAGCATTTACTTACAGGCTATAATATGTAATAAACAACTTTTTTAAAAAAAATAATCCAGAATAATAAAATTATGTCTCACCTTCTGCAGCGTTCCAGCAGATGAAGAGCAAAGTGAGCAGCAGGAGAGCAGCTGCCTGCACAGTCACACTGTTTCTCACCATCCTGACTATCTGTGTGTCCTGTGTGTGTGTGCTCCAGACTACACCGAGCACGAGCTCTATATATACCCCTATAACTTCTCTTTCACTTTCACTTATCACAGATTAACTGTAAATGCTTTCTTTAGGCCAGCCCTTTCACCTACATGGCATTTAACCGAGAACAGTCACGCCTGCAAAACGTCCCATTCATCAAACACAAAGGCAAACTGCACACCCTCTCATGTAACATTCTTATCAAATATCCACATGGGAAAAAATGTCTTGGCATGAGGGTGATGTTTCTTACCGTAAGTGCCCTGTGGTTGGCAAAAAGTGTGGCCTTAAATATGATCAGGACTATTATCATGTCCTAATCGCTCCCCACTAGAAATGCACTTACTGTTGATTAATGGTGTTATTTTCGCCTTTCAGCTGTCAGAGCAATCAGTAATTTGGTGCGAATACATGTTAATCGGCGCCGCACTCTTGAGTGATGTTTGTGTGTTATTGCAGGCTGACGTTGACAGAAACAGCAAGTCAGCAATTTTCCACTCTTTCCATTACTTTTTTTATTTAAAAAAAAGAAACATCATACTTTTTATCAGTTTATATTTACATTTAATGTTGTGCAACATCCATTCAGATGAGTTACAGAGTGTTTGTTTCTTCATTTTCTCTTGAACTTAATAAGAAAAATTGCAGCTTGTCGTATTACTGAGAAACCAGAAAGCGTAACATCATCTGTTCTGAAGAAGTTCCTGTGTGGGAAAACTTACTTACAGCTTTAGTTCTGACAGTAACAAAGTGCCGACACTGAAGACTTCTTTCACAGGAGACTTAAAACTAATATTATTAGTAGTAGTAGTAGTAGTAATAGTAGTAGTAGTAGTATTAAAGTTTTGGGATAGCATGATTTTAAGAATTGAAGCATCTTATGATGGTTAAAAACAAAAAATCAGGGGTAGTGGTAAAATTATTAAGGTTCTGGGTTAACAATCAAGAGGTTATGAGTTCAAATCCCACTACTGCCTTAATACAGCAATAAGTAATGTATATATAACCTAAATGGCTAACCAATTATTGTAATGTATGAAATTGCAATAATAGAGTAATTATAGTAATTGCAATGAGTATAGATGGGTGTATCAAATGACAACACACCTAAACAGACAATATACATCATGATATGCACTTAAAAAGAGAGCACTGAAGGTGTTTCTGCATCACTGTTCATGTGCTCATGGAGAACACTTGAGTCTTTAGGCATATACTGCCATTTTCTTTTTAAAAAATGACCACAAATTTTGCACCTAGAAGGATCATTATATTAATTTCTCATCATATAGGGCAAAGACACTCTGGAGCGCTGTAAACACACAGTGTACTGGTTATGAGTTAATAATAAACTACGCACGCACCACGCATTTTATTCCACTGGGAAAACCCAGGGAAGTTTTTCTTAACTATATCACAGGTTAATCTTTAACTACACTTTAGTTACACAATGGCTTCTTTGGTTAATCTAGTACTTTTCTTGATGATGTCTTGACTCTTTCAATGAAAAAAACAAAGGATGTGTGTGTTTTCTCTCCCCGGGCTTATCTCCAGTTTCCACTTGTAGCATGATGAGAGTAGTACACAATAAATTAAAAAATTATATGTGCATTAATGGAACATTTTGATCAAAATGACCTCAAAAGTATTCGATCAGCCAAGACTGCAAGTTAGTAGCTTTGGTTTTGCTCTGGAGCTATGAGGCTAGTGTTGCTAACAAGTAATAACAGCGAATATCCTCCATAGCATAGATTTGTACAAATCACATTTGTCTCAAAAAAATATGTATAAACATGTTTTAAACATGTATTAAGTGGAACTATACATTGGAACTACATTGTTACCTTCAAGATGGCACTATGACATGCCACATTTTCCTGTTTATTTTTTCATTTTTATAGAATACAATGTGTCAGAAACCACATTAGCAAGTCTGAGATACTGAACAACACACCACCTCTGTCTGAGGATGATGCCAACCTGGCAGCTGTTCTATGCCCTTTAGCTGCTTAAACACTTGGTGGAAAAATGCTGTCTGGAGCGATTTTTGTGCTGATATGGGGAAAAATAAGTCTATAATAAGTGGGAGGTGCACATTGAAAATATAATAATCTACTAGTCCTAACTAGCCTAGCATGCTCTCTAGATTAGATTAATCATCATCAGTGATGCAGTTAAAATGTAACAAGGTTTAAAAAAGGAGTAATTCTGGTAATGAGAAAGTTGTTTGTCTTCACTGTAGATTTGGAGGCAGAAAATCAAAAGAAGAGGAGCTGCTTGTGCCGAGCCGCTATTACAGAAAATTAATCAACACCTTCTGATGAATAAAGAATTTGAGAATTTGAGAACGCCACACTGTGGTATAAATAACAGATAAATAAATAATTCACAGATTAATTATCTGGTTAAGCTTGCACAGAAATGAGAATGAAATGAGACGTATTACACAATTACAGTTTGCTGTCTGATAAAGAGAATGAGGGGCTTCACTTTGGAACTCAATCAAGACTGTACAGGTTTTAAAATGGTGCATCATTAGCATTATATACAGTTCAGTTTGTCACTTTAGCTACTGAGAATTCTCTTAGTTACTTGGTGGAGTGAGGCCTGTATGAGTTTGGCTTTTTTTCATTGAAGATGACAGAACATGCGTCTAAAAGGCGTGTAATAGAGCCTTCGGGGTTCTTTGTGAAAGAAGCCATCATAGTAGGGAAAGATGACAGTAATGACACTATTTATGAATAAACATGTTGATCCATCTCACATACTGTATGTATTCAATAAAACTCGAACAAGTTCAGCACTTATGCAGTCTGCCGAAACAAGAGATTATAGTAAGAAGAACGGTTTATACGTACATATGTGCATGTTGGTATAGCAGGTTTATTTGAAATAATATTTGATACACATTCAGGCAAAATAAATTCGAATCATTATTCCCTCTTAACATACAGAACATTAGTAGGGAGAGTTTATATAAGTCTGCTTAAAACTTGTGTAAATACTGTATTCCTGTCAGTATATTTGGCACAATAATATGCAGGTGGAAAGTTCATACAACCGCAACTAATCATCCGCAGACAGCAAGATTTCACAATGCACTCTCAGACTATTGATAAGACAGATAAGAGAGAAGCCAACAGTCACTTGATAAGAGTTGCAGGAAAACCTGAAAGCAGCAGGAACAACAGTAACACAGAGAACAATAAACAATGAACTGCACCGCAATCATCGCCGTTTTCTAAAGAAATTAAGCATAGAGATGCATGTCTAAAAGCCTTTAGACAAATCAGAACTGTTTTGGAACAATATACTTGTGTCAGACAAAACAAAAAGAGCTCTTCTCTTAGGCAATAATTCAGCTCGTCATGTTTGGAGAAAGAAGGATTGTGCGTATGATTCCAAGGACAGCATACACACGGTGAAGTACGGAGATATGATGCTCCCACCTCCATTCCTCACTGTGTGTACCCTGTTCTTGGGATAATATGCACCAGGACATATTAGAGGAGAATTTCATTTCATCAGCCAAGAAACTGGGGAATCTGGGGAGGAGTGTCACAGATTGGTTGGAGACGGATGCAAGTGCGGAATTTTATTAAAGGTGAAACACATGAGAAGAAGACTAAGACAACATATCAAACACAAACTAAACAAGCATGGGATATACTACATAAACATGGCATGGAATCAACAACATATAATGAATATAAGGAGGCACCGAACCCCCAACAGCTCCCCGGGCGCCGCAGCAAAAAAAAGGCTGCCCACTGCTCCGGGTGTGTGTTCACGGTGTGTGTGTGTTCACTACTGTGTGTGTGCACTTGGATGGGTTAAATGCAGAGCACAAATTCCGAGTATGGGTCACCATACTTGGCCACAAGTCACTTCACTTCACTTCACTTCACTTGAATACTGGTACTCACTGTGCATAAACATGGTTCCGGTGTTCATGATCATGTGACTTGGTGCATGATGTGAACATGTGGAGTGCAGTGGCTGATGGGTGCTCTAGTCCTGCACCACCATTGGCATTAACCTGACAGAAGATGGATGTTTCAACAAGGCAGTGGCCCCGAACATATAGGTGAAATAACTCAAGAAGGCCCTGATTTTGCTGTCACAGACAAAAAAATAATTCTTTGGTCGTTAGTAGTCTTTGAATGCATAAACAGTGGCCGATTTAGTGCCATTGTGATCAAAGACAGCTGATGACAAAGTTGTTGCAGAACTTTGATTGTTGCAGAACTAGAATTTTTGATTAAAATGCCACCAATAGGAGCAACGTACAGGATGATGCGAAACTCATGGGACAGCTACCAACAGTGGTGATGGCGAAATGTAAATGAAACACACTAATGGACGGAGGAAAATATCCTTATTATCTCAAGCTCATTTTGAAGAATGTTTCCATTCATGCAAGTCCTTTGAAGCAGAACATTTTCTTTAATAGAAGGTCTATCATTAGCGGATCTTGGTGGAATTGGAGGACTCGTTATAACAGAGTCCGTTATAGAATTCCGCCAAGAGTTTATTGGGATCATTTCATACAATGTCACGAATAATAATCGTAAAAAAGAATTCCGAAATTGCACAAGCTCATTGAAGTGGCGTGACTTAGCATTGCTGTATTGCCCAACTCATTGCTCAATACTGAATATTCCACCATAATTATTGAACACAATACAAGCCTACATTACATGCACAATCTATGAATGACAGAAAATGGCTCTCCCTTTTTTATCATACTATCATAACTAGGCGGTGTTATGACCATGTCCTTGCTTGCACTCTGATCACACTGTACTCCTTGCAAGTGGACACATTGAAAAAGCGAGCATTCCACGACATTTTCATCATATTTGTATGATAAAATCTCATGAGTATATGAAATAAACAAAAGACAGTTAATCTGATCTTCCAGTGAATCTCTCGACTCCAAACTGATAAGATGTGAGGTGATTAAACAAACAACAAAAAAAAAAAACTCAGTCATAAATAGTGTCATTGTTATCATGTTTCACTAGCCCTGTTCAGACAGGATTAGTTTTGCATGGGGAAGCAGGATATTGTAATTATTACTGGAGTATCTCAGGCATTTTAGTTCTGTATGAATCCGTCATGTTAGTCAGTTTTACATACTGTGGGTTCGTGCATCTGGGAGGATTAGGGTTCAAAAGTAACGGTCATATGTAACACAATTTAACATCACTAGACTGCAAATATTACTTTAAACCCTGGTCCTGGAGAACACCCTAAATATTTACATTTAATATTTTTATAGTAGATTTTTATATATATTTTTTTCTTTTGCTAGGGTTTACATTTGCATTTTAAAAATATATAATTCAAAATAATGTTCTGTTTAAAAGAAAATTTAATTCAGAACCCTAAATGTCAAAAATTCAAATCTCAAAATCACAGACTTTATGTAAATAAGGTCAAAAGTGATACATCGGGGATACCTAGAGAAAAATAGAAGCTATCAGAGTAATCGAACAAATCAAAACCACTTTATATCCTACTCAAATAGCTCATTTTCTACAGTGATGCTGAACATTTAACTATTTAGGTAACTAGCTAGTTAAGCTAATCTAACGTTAACATGCTGGCAAACATTAGCTGCTTAATAAGAATTTAGCTATGTCAATAGAACATAAATACTTTAGAGTCTCCTACCCCATTACAGTCCATATCTTCTGTTTTGACTCCACTGAACTCTACTCCACGTCTATTCACTTCACTTCATGGATGCAAGCGTAGAAGACATTGCGACTGGCTAAATACTAAAGAGTTTGACCACTCTGAAAGCGTCTACTTTTCCCTGGGAATCATAGATGCTTCAGTGTTGGACTAATTTTTTTTAAATCTCAAAACTGCAAGCATAATTTCAGAAAAGGGAAATCTTACTGTTAGCATGTTCAAAACAAAGGAATGTATTAAATACACCACAGGAATTTTTTTTTTTTTTTTAATGTGATGTAATTAAAAAATTTGACATTCATATTTGTGTAAATAAATAAGCAGGAAAAGATAGTTTACTGATTCTTACATTAGATTTGAACTGAATACTTTGTCTGTACAGGGTGTTCTTGCAGCCAGTGTCCTCAGGGGAAACTCCAGATTCACCAGGTCCCTAAATCACCTTAAGCAGTGATGGAAAAAATCAGTCAATGCTGCACACTTTGTTTAAATTGTGTTCCAAAGCCAATGTTCCCATTTTCTTTTCACAACGATAAATGAGTTACAAGTCAATTATAACTGTCATGGCATGTCATTTTCCACAATACGCTCAAGTCTCAGTCTAATCCCTGTCCAATCGTGACCAGGTGATCAATCCACAAGTACATTAAAATGTCATAAACTATGCCTGAGGAGCCACGATGGCAGCACTTGGCAGCCTATATACATTTATTGACAGTCTGTGATAAATGTGTGTTAATTAGACTGTCAGGAATATGTAAAGCTCTCAGGTAACTGCTCAGTGGGGTCACAGAGGAGAGAGTACCATATCTCAGTTTAGATAAGATTATCTATCCTCTACATTCTCGGCACTGGTGAAAAGGGGAATTTTGAAACTCGGCACTGTTTTGTTCACTGCATGGTGAAGGTGGGATACACTTAAACACAGATTAACCTGAGGAATTGGCAGGAACCCAACTGGCAGAGAGTCGTTTTTGTGTGTGTTCTTTCTTTGTTTTTCTTTGGATGGCAGCCAGTTTACAGAAAATCACAGAAGTGGTGCCAGGATCTGCCAGGAAGGAAAGGAGCTACCTGCCAGGTGGGCATGTCATCTCCTGTCCAGAGAAACCATTTCTGCAACACACAATATCCTGTTACCTCTGGACAACTCGAACACACAGTGCATGAAGCCAAGCTAGCAAGTACTAGCAGTCAGTTTCACCCATGCATGCTCAAACATTCATAAACTTGCTTCAAATGACACTGTTAAGCTATGTAAGCTATCTCAATTTAAATAAATAATTTTAAAAAACAACAACAAATAGTATGAACAGTCCATATTTATTCATTTACAAACTATATTATCATTCACATTATTTCCAGCTTTGGTAGATGTGGCCTAATAAATGGAATTATACCAAACCGTGCTTTGGAAAATAAGGATTCTGGTCCTAAAATGGCCGTCATATAAAGTTACAGCATTCAGCAACATGGGGTTTACAACATTGGTTGCTTCCCTGACTAATATCCTCTTTACTCAGTCACTGACCGTTGGTGGATGGTCTCCTCTAGGCGTCTCAGAGTCATGTTTGTGGATATTCTTTCTATTTTTTAATAACTGATATAATGTCGCTCCACAGGATGTTCAATTTTTTATTTTTTTTTTTTTTATAACCAACCCCTGATTTCCAGAACTCTGTCCCAGACTTGTTTTGATACCTCCTCGGTTTTCATGATACCCTTTGTTTAGGTATTTTCTCTAACAGGCTCTGAGTTCTTCCAGGAACAGGTATATTTATTTTGAGATCTTATTACACTTTAACTATACACAGTTCAACTCCTTTCAACTTATTATATGACTTCTGATGGAACGGATTTAGCAATTACGACTTTTACATTTTTCATTTGTAAATAATTTTGCAAAGTATATTGTTTTTGCACCCTCAATATTCATCCTCATAACTCCATTTCAGTTCCAGGCTGCAATAGTAGACAATGTAGAAAAGTTTAAGAGGGGGGTGAATACTTATGCAAAACACTGTATATTTTTACATTCATTGCCTAGGGAAAAAGATATAGTTTGTAAATTTAAAAAGTTTTAATAATGATCCATATTAAATTAAATTAATTAATAATTGGACGTTCATATCTACTGCAATCGACACTAAGAATAAAACAGCGAAACCCGAGAAATTATTCTCCACAGCTTCCATATTGCAGTTTTTTAAATTGCAAACAACAATTTTTTATTACAAAGATCACCTTTTTAATACTCCTCACACATTTAATACAACAGCTCTCAATGTGTACCACGCTGTAAATGTTTATTTTATTGCTTTGACATAAATGCATTTTCTCTCTGTTTATCACTTACTCAGTAACACTCTGTTAAACCAAATGTAAAATTTTCCACAGAAGTGACTCAGTCCTTTTATTTGTCCTCTTAAAAATCAGACACTATGAGAAGTTCAGGGCTTGCTGTTTTCCTAAGTGCTGTTGTTGTGCCCTTGAGCTACACAGTTAACCTCAAACCGGCTTCTGAATTATTACGTGCAGCATTCCTGGTAAAGACAAAGCTGCCATTGAGGAAATGAGGACCACTACTGCACATGTCTGAGATTACACAAGAAGTGAATTTGTGATGCAATGTACTAATATACTTTCCTCCATTCATTCCGCTGTTATCAGTTCAGCGCTGCAGATTTTCCCTGAAATCCCAGCTCTCTGTTTTGTCCTTTTAATTTTTAACCAACTTCCTCATCAAGCAGGGCCATGGAATGTTATTTACATCAAAACTGTCTCAAATATTTCTTGTGTTAGAGAAACTGCTAGAATGTTGTATAAAGCTGATATGTTAATAAGATACTAGCATCTAAGTTTCCAGGTAATTACTGTAATGAATATTTACAGCATCATCACTATCTTCAGTAAGCGCTTTATCCTGGTGTGGATGATCATGACGGATCCGGAGTGCATTCCTGGGAACACTGGGTGAAGAGTGGGAGACGTCACCCTGGATGGCACGCCAGTTCATTATAGGACACTTTGCACTCATTCATGCACACCTAGCCAATCCAACCACTTACATGTTTTTGGACAGTAGGAGAAAACCGGAGAACCCAGAAGAACCCAGATGACCCAGGGTATTTAATTTTAATTCGTCTATTATTAAGCGTAGATTGCATGGAGCATCCACCCTTCGCTACTGACATAACACCTCCTGACCAATCAGAAGCAAGCATTCAGGAGCGCTTTGGTATAACAGTAAGAGTCGGACTTGTAACCCGAAGGTCGTGGGTTCGAGTCTCAGGTCCGGCAGGGATTGTAGGTGGGGGGAGTGAATGACCAGCGCTCTCTTCCATCCTCAATACCACGAATGAGGTGAGACCCTTGAGCAAGGCACCGAACCCCCAACTGCTCCCCGGGCACTGCAGCAAAAAAAAGGCTGCCCACTGCTCTGGGTGTGTGTTCACGGTGTGTGTGTTCACTACTGTGTGTGTGCACTTGGATGGGTTAAATGCAGCGCACAAATTCCGAGTATGGGTCACTATACTTGGCCACGCGTCTAAAAATAAAAATAAATAAATAAATAAATAAATAAAAAATCTATATCCGATTTCATTTCCTTATCCTTATACCAAAGTGATAGGAATTTGTCTCTTTTCTTTACATCATTGTGACATTAACGTTTTGGAAATTACAAATTAACTAGCAACATAAAAACACAAAAATACAGAAGCATTAATCTGATTTTTCTGTATGAAATGCAACAATAACAAATACCTGTTGTCCTTAGTGGTCATTCAACAACATTATATTTTCATTTATATATCAATTTTCATTTATATGTCAATTTCTATTGTCCACTCTGGTTTTCATCGTGACCAGGAAATTTGGAGAAAAAAAAAAAAAAAAAAAAAAGTTGGTGCATTATGGGTAACAATTCAGTACACTATCCAGAGATTCTAATTTATCCAGTAAGAATACAGAAAACACTGCACTATATAGTGAAGGGGGAATGCATTCAGACAGCCTGAGCTGATGATATGTGTTTATTATTTTATTTCACTACTTTTATTACATTTAAGAGGACTATGTTGCTTATCGGCTTTGGTCTTGTGCTGTTCTTTAGGACTGTTATCTTCATAAAAAAAAAAAAAATCATTAAAAAACACAAACAATTCCAGTCATTTTCAAAGTATAAAATTTTATTTACCTTCTCCCTCATTTTCATTTAATTTAATACAATTAAGGACAATTAAAAAGATTTAATTCACATTTCATTCACAGCGTATAAATCAACCTGCTTCTTTTTCATTAAGACAAATACAGTGGGGAAACCAGACACACCTTCCCACACACACCACACACACACACACACACACACACACACACAATTGTGCTATGGTCACAATTAACCCAATCTCATGTTTCCCTCAACCGTTCATATCTCATCATACCAAATGCAAAAACAAGAACTTTGATTTTTTTTTTAAATCCCACACGAACATAAAAAAAAACAAAAAAAAAAAACACAGACATAAATACTGTATAAATGTCAGCACAATTTGATAAAAATAAACACTGATACAAACTGAATCTCACGACATTGCTCACTGTGGTGGTAAAGCTAGTGACCTCTGACCTGTGCTAAACGCAGATACGCTGGTTTTGGTGATGTTAATCAATAATAATACTATGTAAAGTATTGGATTGACGTGAAGAGATTGTTATTGTGAAGAGATTAGCTCAGAAACATTAACCAAAAGTTAAAGAGGAATAGAAAGCAGCTGTCATATGCTGGAACTCACTGAGCTATGCTACATGATCACTTAGCTTAGTGCTGTAAAGATTTTTTATTTGCCTCATTAGCATTGCCTCAAATAGCATTGCCTCAATACAGCCTTAAAGCACAACTCCATCCTGAAGCACATTAAATGATTTAGCAGTTGTGTTTCACTGTGATGTCACAGCAGGGGAAAAAAAATGGAGAAAAAAATTGAAACGATCTCAAAACATAAGATATAACGGCATTAGCATAAAAGCTGAATCTTTCAAAGCTGACCTGTTTGATAAGGAGGAGAGACAGCTGGACAGACTAAAGAATTAAAGTGCTGCCGCATCACTCTCTTTAGGTAGAGATGAAACGAGGGCTAAATCCCACAGCACCTCTACCAGCAGGTAGAACAGCATTCTGGGTAAAGTAGGAAAACGTTAACCAAAGAGAATATAGACCAACTATTCCTTTAATTTAAGGTATTCCAAACTTAGCATTAGCACAAATCCTGCTTCCTGAAGTTTGCTTTCATCATAGCAGCTCTCAAAATGTGTGGGTGTGTGTGTATGTGTGTTTATACTACAAAAGCCCTTCAGTAAACCAGCCAGTGTACGGCAGTAAAAAGACATCTTTCTTACACTCCTTGGTCTTTCCTTAACTACCAAGGCAGCAGTGTCTCAGATGGCTCAGATTAAGAGTGTGTTTGAGCAAAATACCAGCAGAAGTCCATTTCTCCAGAGTTCTGAAAGACGGAGGCCATTTTGAGACCTGTTTTCGTCCATTGCCGTTTCCGTCCATCATGCTGGCAGTCGTGTGCGTCTCGTATCATCAGTGATGGACAGATGGATGGATGATGGATGAAACTGTAGGAGGAACAGAGAAGGCGGTACTACCTGGAATTCTCTGGAAGGAGTCTCTGAAATAAGCGAGCCACAGCCGTGTCGACCCTCATGACCAGAGCGACACCCACAAGCACGAACACGCTGCCCACGATGAACGCGCTGGCCTCGAACATCAGCCTGCATACACACACACACACACACAAAATGAATCTGCTATTAATAACAGTTCATTTCACTTCATCTAGGCAAACTCTGAAAACAATGCAAGTGTGAGCCAAAAGAAAACGAGAGCAACGATGTGGTTTCTTCTTTCTGAAAATAAAACATGCACTGAAGGACTGAGTAGTAAGTAGTGGTCTACATTTGATAGCATTCAAAATCACCTCATCTGGAGTTGAAATTTTTTATTTGTTCTGATTCATTCACCGATTCATTCAATTGCATGAATTATCCATGGATTAGTTCAATTGCATGGAGTTGATTTTTTTTTTTTTACTTGAATCCTCTGAGTCGGTTCAGTTAAATTGATTCATTCAGTTGAATGATTCATTCAGATTAGTTCACTGATTCATTTAATTTCACGATTCATCCATCCATTGCATGCATCAGTTCAAATGCATGGAATTGAAATTTTTTAATTGAATTTTAGTGACTTGAGTCATCTGACTCATACAGTTAAATGATTTGTTCATCGATTTATTCATGCTTTGCCCAAATGTGCAGCCTGATAATGCAGTCATCTAAGATAGATGACAAACAGCTTGAGCAATGAAAAATGGCTGCTATTTCGTGTTGGTTTATAATATGATTGTATTTCCATGTATCCTCAAAAACACATTACGACTACTTGCACTGACAAGCTGGAAATCTCCAGCTCTGCCTAAATGAGCCTTAACGCGACTCACTGACTCAGTTGATCCCTTCAACAAACGAGGAGCAAATCTCGGTCATAACCGAAAGATCTGCCGATTCAAACACTGACCGCTGAATGAGAGATCAGTGAATCTCAATCAAGACCGAATGATTCACTGAGTCAAACACTGATCTGCTGAACAAGAGACAGCAAATTACTGTCATGACAAAAATGATTCACTGATTTAAACACTGACCCACTGAATGAGAGAGGAAGAATCTTGGTCATGATAAAAAGATTCACCAGATCAGTTCAAACAATTACCTTTAGAGGGGTCAACCTCTTTCATGACTGAAACTTTCACTGACTCAAACACTGATCCACTGTACAGAAAAGGAGCGAATCTTGGTCAAGACTGAAAGATTCACTAGATCCAACACCTACCTGCTGAATGAGAGAGGAGTGAATCTTGGTTGTGACTGAACGATTCACTGATTCACACTGATCCACTGAATGCTAGAGGAATCCCAGTCGTGACCAAAAGGATTCAGTGATTTATGTAAAATGTCTTGTTTGATAGTCTTGAAGTTGGCTTTGGACATTTATGAATTTAGTGATTTGGTTTGTACATTTTAATTGTGCGGTTTGCAATCACGAAGCAAACTGAAAGAAATAAAAGGAATAATTAACTGATATGATTCATTCACCTTAGTGATTTGTTTGAAAAGACCAACAAAACGCGTCTAATATCATTATACTTGGCACATTTTTGCTCCACACTGGTGTAACCGCTGCCTAAGCAGGTTGATTTAGTGTCTAAGCAGGCATGAAGAGAGAGAGAGAGTGTTAGAGAGAGAGAGAGAGTGTGTATGTGTGTGTGTGTGAAGTTCAGTGTCACTCACTTGGGTGCAAACACTTTCCACACCATGAGGTGTCTCCTGAGAATAGCGGCAGCACAAACCGATGCCAAAACCTGCACACACAAGCAAAAGACAAAACACAAAACCAGGAAGGTGGCGTTAGAGGCGAAGTTTGTGTTTTAACTATTCGTATGAAAGTAAATGAATTTCAGTGACCACTTAATCACACACAGGGAAAATACATGTGCATAAAATGAAATACTGTAACTAGAGTACATTCCACCACTCATGTGACACACACAAGTAATGAGACTAGACAACACAAACACAAGAAAAAACACTCCGTGTGCGTTTGTGTGTTTGTGTGTGTGTGTGTGTGTGTGTACCTGTGCTCCGTTAATAAACAGATAGCGTGCTGCGAGCTGCAGTAAAGCTGAACTGAACTGTTGTGGGTTTTCTCGCAGCCTCATCTCCATGACAACATCGTCCCCGTCTTCACCTCCACCCAAGCGGCTGGTTCGAGACCCACGCAGCTCACACACCAATGGCCAGAAGAGCAGCAATGGGCAGCTGACTAAACACGCACACACACACACATATCACAGAGCCAAACACAACATGCAAAACTATTATGCAGACATGTTTACAAGTACACAAATTTGCATGTATTTACTCAAAATGTTAGCCAGGGTGTTAACAGAAACTCGTCTGTATTATAAGATATATCAGGCTAATTTATTTAGCTAAATACTAGAACTTCCACAGACTTCAACATCAGCAACAGGGAAAAATCATGCCAATACTTGATCAATTAAATGATACTTTTTTGTTAAAAAAAAAAAAAAGTACCACCAAACCAATAAATTGCTGTGGTATAAGAGGAATAAAACACTTCACATTGTGGTCTAAGAGGTGGTGACAGTAACTCTGCTTTGTATTGGGCAGCATCACACCACACTGCCTCCGGGTGTTTTATTCCTCCAGGTATTTTATTCCTTAAACATCAGACAAATACAATAAGAGTACATGGGTAAAAGGTTCAGAATGTCATAACAGACACTTGGAGATACCAGCAAACAAGATGTGTGAGGAGAAGGTGTTGAGGGTGACGAGCAAGGCGGGCAGTGTGGTGCCCGTGTGTCCCTGAGGGAAACCCACGAACGCAGCGCCCCACTGGATGGACGGGAAGGTGGGCAGGTGACCTGTGGCATGGAAGAACTGTGAGGCAGCCAGAGACCACAGAACCACAGGAGCCCAGGGAACACTGAAGACACCTGATGAAAGTTGCAACAAATAATCAGATTGTTACAGGTTTAAAGGAAAGCTTCCTTCTAGTTCTTCTAGTTCACAATGCACATAATGTTATTACTGATGCTACACAGTTCCTCTGGTCTGGTCTGGTCCTCTGGTCCACACTTGGTTTCTAAACACTATTAACATAACATAAATACTAACGTTGTGTGCTCAAGACAAAGTGTGCTAACACTCCCACACTGTCTTTCATTCATCATTAACAATATTTCCATTTTTTTTAGTGCAGTAATTCAAGTAACAAAGTTAAGCTTACTGGAGTGACTCTGCTGGCTGGAGAGATTGCTGGAGGAGGCGTGGAGATAGAGGAGAGCTGCAGCCTGCAGCAGTAGCAGCAGGAAGGCCAATGCCATGCCTTCAGGGTGTAGCAGCAGCATCCCAAGGCCCATCAGACCATATAGCAAGACCAGGGGTGCAGAATAGACAGTGCCCAGTCCGTAGGCCTCTACTGCTGGCCGTCCATCTGGATCGGTCCCCTTGGCCCCTTCATCATCAAGCGATTGGCGGATGCGCTGATATAACTGTGGTATAAGATGGTGTAGCTCAGCCTGAGGGCTGATTCCAGTGCTAGCACGGTACCTTGGTGGAGGCATGACGGCACCCCTAGAGTTCAAAGGTGCTCGTGTCTTTAGAAACACCGTAAGTGGGTCCAGCCACACAAGCAGCATCCCAAGGCCTAGGAGACCGAAGGCAATACGTGGCAGAATCACGTGCGCTAAGCTAATCAGCTCTGCCAGGTTCCTGAAGGTGTCCTCTGGAGTTGCACTGACCGCCCAGTGCAGTCCCATGCAGATAGAGGCAAGAGGAAGCAGGCAGCGCGCTGTAAACACAGCCACACTTGTGCAGTTCAGGTTTCCGTAGTGCCGTAACCAACGATGTAGCAAGAATGCCCAGGCAGAAAGCGATGCTAAGGACAGGACGTAGTGCAAGTTGCGCAGACGACTATCCTGAACCCGCGAGAGTGGCGTCAAGAAGACTGAAGGCTGGCAAGCACCCTGTTCTTCACGGCAGCTGTGGAATGACAAAGAAAGGTAGAGGCACACCACCAAGACACCTATGCAAACAAGCAAAGTGCCACTCTCGCGCCGGACTACCGAGGGAGGCAACGGGGGTGCAAGAAGTCCGGGAGGTTTCTGAGTATCAGTAGAAGGTGCAGGCACCAGAAGTCCATCCCAGTTGAGTTGGAGTGGAACGTAGAGGCCTAGGCTGAACAGTAAGAATGTGACCACACGTCCCTCAGAGATCACGTAGCTGTCCGAGAGCAAGGATGCACAGCGCAGGAGGAGCACGAGCAGTGGCAGAGTTAAAAGGTGCCAGTGAGACAGTCGGCCACGAGGACACACCCTCCGAGCCCTCCACAGGAATAAAGCCTCGGAAAACAACACAGCAGCTCCAAAACACCATGAGACTTCCACATATCCCAAAGTGAATATTTGACCCACAGCAACCGCTCCTCCAACCATCAGCCCAGCAAGCACTGGTGTCTTCAACATGGTGCCCTGGAGGACTGCAACAGACAGTTCTGAGATAACATAGCACAAAATGCACCCAAAGCCCAGGACCAGCAGGCCTGCTGCCATTTTCAGAGGGTTGAAGCGAGCCCAGGAGGCACGACAGGTCTCTCTAACGGAGCTTAGGTATTCCTGCATGGAGGCCACCAGTTCAGGGGGAGGAGGAGTTCCATCACGTGTCGAGCTCATGTACTGAGAGGAGATCTGGGAGAAGTGAGCCCGCAGTTGAGACAAACTGTCTGCTGGAATGTCTTTGGCCATGCTGGAGTAGGTCTCCAAAAACCGATGAACCTGTACATGAGACCAAAAATGCAGGGGTTTAGCCAGAGCCTTAGTGATTAACAGACATCAGGGGAACTAAAGTCCATCGAGTTCCTGTTAATGAATATGAGTTTTATCCTGAATTATACCACAGCACTGTTGAATTCTTGAATCTGATTGGTCAAAGGTGTTGATTCAATTCTATAACAGCAGCTATGACAGTAGTGAAGCTGAAAATCACAGGTTTATATTAATATTAATGCGCATATTTTTGTTTTTATAGAAACAGCTCATTTACAGTATGGTGGACTCTCCATATAACCTAAGCCTAATAATAAACAAAAATGTAATTTAATGAAGAAATAAGCAGAAATTGTATAAGTGTATAAGGTGAGGTTTTCTGTTAGGAGATGTTTATGTAACATTTATGGAAGGAGTCTCCAGTGTCAGTGCTTTGTAACAGTCTTGGGAAAGTCTTCACGAGTTTACGCTTTGTGGTTTCTCAGTCATGAGAAAAATCAGTCATGATTTTTTTGTTCTTTAATAAATAAAAAAATGTAATTAGTGGCAAAGTATATAAGAGGAATAAAACACTTCGGGATGTGCTATTATTTGAAACTTTTGAGCAGTAACAGTTCATCAAACCACCCCGCTGTTGATTATTTTCCTATAACAGCACATCCCCTCGTGTTTTATTCTTTGGGCAATGAGTTCTAGAGGTTTGTACTCAGTAGTAGATTGTCCATATTTCAGCCAAAAAACTAACTGTGTGTAGATTTATCAAGAAATTTTTTTAGGATGTACCAGTGACATCTAGTCATTGGTATTTTTGTATTTCTGTATATTTTTAATGCATGTTTTGTTTTCCATTCTCACACAAAAAAAGAAAGGCATCACATGAAGATAAGAATTTCCATGTTATCATATATTTTTATGACCGATGCCAAAATATCTTTGTGAATACTAATTAATCGAGTCAATATTACCACACCTTATCCAGTTCTTTATAATGACATTATAAATACATAATAAGTTCAGTCGTTTATCTTATCAGAAAACAATAAAAGTTTTGCAGTCCAGAGCCATTGCTTTGTTTCAGCTTATGTACAGTCCGAGTTCTCGGATTTCTCACCTGTTTGACGTTGATCCACAGCGCCTCCACCTGGCTGAGACCCACAGGTGCATCCAGAGAGCTGTTTCTGGGGAAAAGCGGGAGCATCACCTGACCCACGCTGCTGTAGGGGATGGGAACTCCCAGCAGCAAGGCCAGGGTAGGCACTAAATCAGTCTGAGGCACCACCTCAGGCTCCACCTGCTGATTTCACACATATGTAAAATATCTGAACAAACTCAAGGTCATTTATACAGTTTAGATTCTGAAGATCTGATTTGAGAGAAGACGCCACTGAGAAGGCGTACAGGTCCTGGAAGGAGTTCTGGGATGTACAGCAGGGGAAATAACTCACCTGTGCATCAGGATCTGGGAACAGAGGTGAGCCGCTGTAGAGAAACAGAGCAGCATCCGTTTCCTTTTGGCTTTCTCCTCCGTGATCCCCGGTGTCGGTCATCCCATGATCTCCCATCACCACCAACAGAGTGTCGTTCTGCAGCCGCTTTATCACTGACCTGAGATCAGAAATGCATGGCAGAGGTGTTTAATACACTGTGCTGGAGGGAGTTTGGTCAAACACTGATATTATTCGATGAAAGATAACCACTAAAGAAACACACTGGAAGCAAAAACTCTTAACTTCATCTTACTCCACAGAGTTTGGGGCAAGTATTTTGAAAATTTGGGCAGGATTTATGGAAAAGATTTTGGGTGAGAGTTTAGGTGAGACTTCAAACAAGTCATGGCTTAATGACTACATTTGGGGTAAGTGGTAAAAATGTTCAAATTTATTTATTTATTTATTTATTTATTTATTTATTTATTTATTCCTAAACAATTTTATTCCTGGAGATCTGTTCTCTTATTCTGAATTTATAACCCTGTCAGCTGGGTCAGGTTTCTCAGATTTAAGAAGAGTAGTTGCATTAAATGTTCCCCAGTTTAAGAATGAATAGTGTCTGAATCCAGTAATCCACCTGAGGGAGGTGTAGCTATTCATTTGCCAAAGAAAAAGATTAAATCATTGGGCAACGCAAAGTTTTCCAGGTGAAACTGCTAATTATACCTGCAACACTTTGGGCATGATTTGAAAGTTATTTGAAAATAAAAGAAAATTTCGAACAGTTGTTTTTCTGTGAGGAAGTTACTACTCGCCTGATAACTCCGTCCATCTGAGTGAGCTTCTCCGCCATGGCGGGGTGGTCGGGGCCGAAGCGGTGGCCGCAGTGATCCACACCCAGGAAGTGAGCGATCACCACGTCCCAGTCATCTCCATCCACTGTGAGGACGACATACAGTGCACTCACTGTTTAATCCGTTCAATACGACGCTTTCACCTACAGCGCTACACAACCTGAATTGTGAAAAATCGTATTTCTACCCGTCATCAAGTAATTAACAGAAGTGGTGAAGCTGCTTTTAGTGTTTATGCTCCCAAACTGTGGAACTCACTCCCACAAGACACAGCAAGCTTCCTTATTTAGCAATATAAAAAGAAGCTTAAAATGTATTTTTTTTTTTTTACTTTTCTCTAGTTTTATGTTCGTTGTATCATTTAACATTATTATACAAGCATTTATTTATTTATTTATTTATTTATTTATGTAACTTTGTAATAAATATTTAATTACTTTTTTCATTATTCATTATTACTATTTTATCTAATTAATTTTTTTTTAATTATTATTTTCAAAATTATTTAGTTCTAAATTTGATGACATTTTCTTTTCTCCTTTTCCTGCTTCCTCCCTTATTTTTTTTTTTTTTTTTTTTTTTTTTTTTTTTTTTTTTTTTTTTTTTTTTTTTTTTTTTTTTTTTTTTTTTTTTTTTTTTTTTTTTTTTTTTGCCTTTTTGTCTTTGTAAAGCACTCTGAGCTGTATCTTAATGGATAAAGGTGTTGTGTAAATAAAATAATTAGCGTTATGAGGTTAATGTAGATGACAAGTAATAGACGTCCGTCTCGTTCTTTTCATAAATACCTCCACTAATCTTTATTTACTTGCTTCAAACTTTATTGCTAACATCCAAAAAGTCATTTTTTTAAATGAATGAATTTGGGAAAAAAGGTGAAACGTGAAATGTTCTCAGCATCCACATGACCTCCAGCGCTTCTTTCTGAACCTCTACTTTAACCTGTGTGTTTGAGAGGAGAATATGTACCGAGACAGGACTCTAAAACCATGCAAGTACTCAAAGATAATCACAGGTACACACAGGTACCCACAAGTATTCACAGGTACCCACAGGTACTCACAGGTGCTCACAGGTTCCACAGGTACTCACAGGCATGACAGGTACACACAGGTACCCACAGATACCACAGGTACTCACAGATAATCACATGTACCACAGGTACCCACAAGTATTCACAGGTACCACAGGTACTCACAGATAATCACAGGTACCAACAGATACCACAGGTACACACAGGTATTTACAGGCACCACAGGTACTCACAGGTACACACAGGTCCCACAGATACTCACAGGTACTCACAGGCACCACAGGCACCACAGGCACCACAGGTACTCACAGGTACTCACAGGCACCACAGGTACTCACAGGTGGGAAAGATGTTCTGGAGGATTCCATTGTCCACAGTGTGCAGATCCTTGACGTTGAAGGAGGGGAAAGGCAGCGAGCGGTGAAACTTTCTGGGGAACAAACTGACCCAGGTGTCGTCTCCCATGAAGACCACTCGCTTCCCTGGACACACAGATAAAGAACACAGAGAGAAGCGTCAGTCTGACATCCAGGAAGTTAAACTCTCAATCATGACTTCTGTTTAATTATTAACCTAATAAAAATCACTATAAACTATTTAACATTCCAGTGCACTACATCAACAACCCTAAAGTGAGACTTGTCAATCAGAGATGTTGCTGTAACCACGGAAACGGAGCTAAACACTAACCGCCCACTTTTTCTTTTTTTTTTTTTTAAATCATCTAAGTAGTATCCTAAAAAAAGTTAATTGATTTACTTAATTTAAATGTGTACATCGGTTTCAGGTGAATGAATTTTGTTGCATTAACACAATTTGTTTTCACACACACACACACACAAACACACACACACACACAACATGATTTGAACTGGCCTTATAAACTCAAACCCGGCGCTCTCACCCTAGCGGAGGGTGCTACCATGCCGCAAATGCTTTAATTAGCTTCATTTAGTACTATAGTTATTTCTTCCCATCAGCGCTAACATCCTCACACTATCATGGCAGCGTCCATGTTTTTCCTCACTTCAAACATAACTGGAAAATTCCAGTTCCAGCTCGAATTCTGAGTTAATCAAATGCAGCATGATCTCTAAAGGCATTTGAAAGGTGAATGTAAGGAATAAAACACTTGGAGTCATGCTGTTCTAGGAAAATAATCAACAGTGTGGTGTGATGAAGCGGAGTCACTGTTACCATCGCAAAGCTGATTATTTTCCTGTAACAGCAAGTGTTTTATTCCTCTTACACCTACGCAATTTGACAAAGATTACAATTTTTTTTATATAGTATAGAATGAAGTCATTTTTTTGTCCGTTTATAGTTACATTTAATGTTGTGGAATGTCTCGGAAACAAGTTCTCACGTAAGTTATAGCAGGTATAAGCAGTTGTTCCTTCACCAGCCTCTCTTTATTTTATCTCTTGAAGCGTAAACTTCTGCATTGTGAAGAAGACTTTAAGAAGAGTTACAGCTTTCCTTCTGAGCATTCCAAAAGACTGACACTGGAGACTCCTTCCATAAATGTTAAATAAATAAATCTCATATCTCTCTCTCTCTCTCTCTCTCTCTCTCTCTCGTACTCACCTGCCTGACCGAGCTGGTGGATCAGGTTGTCCTCTAGCACGGCGCTGGAGGCGAAGTTGTTCCCCACGTCTATAAACGTGGGCAGGGATCCGGTGGTGAAGCCTTTGATCCTCTGCATGGTGGTGGTTGGAGGATCGGCTCTGAACGTGTACAGCCTGGCGTGCGACGCCCGAGACGACACCATCTCACCCAGAACTGGCAGCTTGTTCTCAAACGGTCTGGGGGACACGTTTCCCGGGTCGTAGCGAGCAAACTCAGCTTTCAGAGCGTCGATGATGAGAATGACGGCCCTGCGGACGCGAGGGTGTTTGGAGCAGAAGTCTGGTGAGGTCGTGTTAGAGGACGGAGGCAAGACGTCCTCGCAGGAGCTCGTCCTGTTGACCTCCAGACGCACCAAGAGGAAACCGCCCACAAACAGGAAAATCCCAACATAAAACACACAACATATCCACAGGAGCAAGGCGAGGACCGGGAGTCTCTTCATTCTGTCGGAGGAAATCAATCAACCGTGACGGAGTGAAGCATGCAGTGTTTAGGAAGATGTTTTTAAAACATCTCCAAATTCTTTATTTCTTCAAACTGCATGTCATATGAATTCTGACTTTTTCTACATATCATTTTTATTAAAAAAAAAAAAAAGAAAACAGATTGTGTAGGAACACAAGGTGGAAAAAAAATAATAAAATATTATACTTGAAAAAAAAAATCTTCCAATGTGTTTATAAACTTTTTTTTATAGATACTGAAGATTATCTACATTTTTTGTTATTATTCTTTATGTTTTTTTTTAAATAAATATCATTTCAATCTGACTGCAAGCAGCTGATTTGATGTTACTTTTTTTTTACTTAATCTTTAAAATCTTTAATTTTTTATATAAAATATTAAAACATTTTATTTAAATTAAACATAATATTTTAAGATATTTTAAATGGTGTTTTTTTTAAAATAAATATTTTTTGTCTTTAACATATAAAAAAATAAAAGCAATGTAGACATTATATTAAATCACTAAACTTTTTTTTTTTTTTTTAAAGAAACATTATTGTATTGTTGGCAGTTTGTGAGCCATTGTGTATCGCAAAATTCCTTCGAGAATCGTGATATGATATTTTCTGTCATATCGCCCAGCCCTAATTCAAGTCTAACATAATTTAATGTAGATTTTAAAAAAAAAATTAGGGAAAATATTAGTTAAATAAATAAATAAATACAAAATGTACAGTTTTCATTTTTTTATTTTTTTTATTTTTTGACTTTTTTTTGGAGTTTACAAAATCTCTGTAATAGAAAAAAAGATTTATTTATTTTATTTTATTTTTTTTTTTTAAGCCGTTCTTTAGAGTTTTTGGATTTTTTTTTTTTTTTGATTTTTTTTTGGATTGGATTTTTATTTATTGGGGGATTTTGTGTAGGAGGTTTACAAAGATATACCAAAGACATTCTGCATTAAAAATGGCAAATCAGGAATAATAACAGAAATGAGGATAATAATTTATGTTACATTACAGTAAAGTGATTTGGAGGTGATTTATATTTTCTTATTATTTTATATTTTTCTAAAAACAGCCTGGGTGTTATTGTGCACACTGTGTATGAAAGGGTTTAAAGAGAAATCCATATGGCAAAGCACAGTTTTAACATCAGGAAGCACATCTGTAGCCTTCTTACTGCTCCAAAGCATGAATTAAACCCAGATAAGTGTTAATTATTTACTTCACATCTGTGTTCTTTACATGTTTATAGTAAACCTCTGCATGCTGCATGCTTTATACTGACCTTGCAAATCTCCTGCTGTCTTTCTTTTCTTCACGGGAAAAACACACACAACATCCACTCTGAGAAAAAATCCAGTGTAACACTTAAACAAGCTCCAGTTGCACTCTGATCAGAGCCGCAGCTTCATTTTTAACCTCAGATGAGTTTCACTGAACAACGACATTGAGAGTCGTTTTAACACCGGTACCGTTTATTTGCTTTCCCACCCGTATTCAGGAAACCCCGCCTCCTCCACTATGATTGGTTGCTCACAAGGACAGTGGAGCGAGCCGGAAATGAATATAATATAATATCAAACAAAAAATGTAAAGGAGAATCTGCAAACTATTTTAAAATATAAAATGTGTTTAAACCTTCTTTATAAGTTGTATTTATTTCGTTATTTGTATCTCTAAGATATTCGAAATCGTTATATGTACGTTAATTCGTGTCGTATTCTCTTCTGTTGTTAGTTTAAAAAATAATAATAATAAATAAATATGAAGTAACAGTAATCACGCAAATGTCAGGGTTTTGTTTATTCTTTCATCTGTGTAGAAACGTGAAGTTAAAATTAAGAACTAAAACAAATAACGCTAATACATTCTCCAAGGTGTCCTGAGGTTGCCATGGTGACGTACAAGACTTCCTAATCAGCCATACGAATCAGCCAATCACGACGCAGGAGGCGGGATTTGCCGGAATATGGGTGAACACGTCCACTTCCGCAAATAAACGCATGCGCAGAACAGCAGTCACTTCCGGCTTCTAGTTTCCAAAGTAATAGTCCGGCGTTAAAGGCTGTTCTGTGTTTGTATTTAAAACAACAGACCCACAACCAAAAACACAAAATCCTCCAGGTTTGTGAGTGTGCTGTTAATTTACACTCTCTCCTGGTGTAAAACATACTTACACATTTCTTCATTTATTTCTGGTAACTCGTTCTAATTTACATAATTAAAGGAACAGAACTGAAATGTACAAAAGTGAGATTTTAAATATTCAAAATTTACTCACAAAATCTGCCAAAATTGTGTAATAAATAGAGAATAACACACTTGGGAGTATGCTGCTACAGGAAAATAATCAACGACAGCGATGGACTGAAGTTACTGCTACCACCCTGAAGTTGATTATTTTCCTGTAAGAGCACATCCTAAAATGTTTTATTCCTCTTATACCACCGCAGTTTGCTGACGATTACAATTTCTTTTATTAAATAAATCCTAAAGTCATGCTTTGTATCCATTTATAGTTACATTTAATGCTGTGGAACATAAAGACAGCATACATCTCTAGAAGCAAACCTCAGGCACCAGACGTTCTGGGTGATCGGCTACATTTGGGGAAAATCTTCTATTTTCCACACTGCAGATTGACCATATTTTATTCTGCATACAGGAAGCGTGCTTGCTTTTGATGATTATGTTCAGTTAAGGCTCAAGGATGAAGTCATGAAGCAACGTAAACCTTGTAACAGATAAGATTTTTTTCTCCATCAAAATTCAGAAGATAAGAAATCTGAAAGCAAGTAAAGCCTACAAGCGTTGTTAATTTTCACACACTGAAGTTTATTCTTCCTCTTAAACTTACTGCACACATTCTCAGAAAAAATTAGACAAAATAATACTTGTGATAAATGTCCTTTAATGTCCAAACTTGTTTACGGTGTTGAGAAAATAGAAAATTAAATGGCTCGCAAAATGATGATTTTATTTAAATATGTACGTTTTCTTGAGTTTAACAGAATGGCAGATTAATTTTTTTGAAATATTGATCTTCCAACATAAACATGTACAAAATTGGGAAAAGAAAGAAGGATCAGAACGCATTCAGACTTCATGTGTTTATCTTATTGACTGGATGTGGACTCGGGTGTTGTGGCTTCAGGAACCGCTTTACACTCGAATTCAGCGTCTGCAGGGACGGGATTCACCTCCACCGAGCCGGGGCTTTGAGTCTTGGCTAAAGTCGTGTAAATAGCCATGGCCTAAAAACAAGCCAGAGGGAGAAAAGGATGAGGTTTGATGAAACACTTGAACATTAGTAGAAAATGACTGCAGTATTAAATCAGTGAACTGGATTTCAGTTAGCAGTTTATTAAGGATTTTATATTTTAGCTTTTCAGTTGTTAATCACACAGCAGCTGGTTCTGCAAAGGTCCTTTATCATAACTATTTCACTCTCTCTGAAGGTGGAAAGTAAAGTGGAAGAGGCTGGTTCTTGGTTATGAAGCAGTGAGAGAAGCTGACCTGTGTGACCATGCTGGAGACGTCTCCCGTGTTGGATGGCAGGATGACGGTGTTCGACTGTTTGGCCAGGTTGGAGAAAGCAGAGACGTACTGCTCAGCCACGCTGAGGGACGCCGCTGCGTTTCCATTCTGATAAACACACACACACACACACACACACACACAATAGTACAACATTGTCAACATAACTCGATCCTGTACAACACGGCACAATGTAAAGGCTGCATTATATGCAGAAAAATAGGTTTTAAACCAATGAGTGAAAGAAAAGATTACACAAAAGCTGAATTTTAAATGTGCTATATGTGCTAATGGTGCTATATAAAGAATGGTTTGTTTTAAACAATAATAATAATAATAATAATAATAATAATAATAATAATAATAATAATAATAAGAGCTGCAAGCAGTGATTAAGGGGTTAAGGGGCCAAGCACTTTCGGGCTTCTTAGTGACAAAGGAACACCAGAAGCCACTGGGACCAGTGGCCTGTTCCCAAGGAGATCGACTAAAATTAATGGCAATACATCAAGCCTTTGCTGAGATATTACCTCACTTCCTATTTGGCGACTCCACCATCAAATTCGTTTATGCCTTATGGACGAACCATGTTGCATATCAAAAAAATCAGATAAACGACTTTTATTCGGGTTGATCTTACGATGCTGTGATCTAAATTTCAGAATGATTGGACAACATTTGTAGGAGAAGCAGTGAAAAAACTATTGGCAGAAAATTCAAAATGGCGGAAATCAGCATCATGGTGTCCGCTGAGCTCGACATGACCCAAAGAATCAGAGGAAAGTAGATCTGCTCTTCTAAAATGTTTTGTTGCTGTTATTATTGCAAATGTATGTCCAACTACGCCCTGTTGGTGGAGCTAGAGTGATTTGTGTGCAGACGAGTACGCCAAAATTGTCTATGTCACTGAGACTGTCCTGTAACAGTGTGCTAAATTTCAATAAAAGCATACAAAGCATTCTGTGGGAGTATGTGGAAGTATAGTAATACTAATAACAAGATAATTTACAGTTACAACAGAGTGCCTACCTTCAGTGCTTGGCCCCCTAATAATAATAATAATAATAATAATAATAATAATAATAATAATAATTTTTTTGCTTATATTATAGGTTTCTGTGACATCAGTATTGTAAATCCATACTGTGATAATGATTATAAAAAATAATAATAATTCCCCATTTCTACACACACACACACACACACACAAAACATCTGAAAAGCACAGTACCTGCTGAGTCAGCGCATCAGAGAGAAGCCTAATGGCCTGTGCTTTAGCCTCCGCTTTAGCCAACAAAGCATTCGCCTCTCCTGTAATACAAACACATTGTATTGAATGAACAATGAACACACACACACACACACACACACACTGCTTGACAATGACAGGTGTTCTCGCCTCTCCTTTTGTGTCTCACACTGTTAACACACAGCTTCAACTGCACCTGCAGCTTTGTTGATCTGCTCTGCTTTCTCTCCCTCAGAAGCCAGAATCTGCGCTCGTTTGCGTCCTTCCGCCACGTTGATGGCCGACTCCCTCGTTCCCTCCGATTCCAGAACTGTCGCTCTCTTCTTTCGCTCGGCTTCCACCTGCGCAGGAGTCATGCATCAGCACCGTACCGTTTTGTTAAAGTAAACTGAAATGTACTCAGTTTTCCCAAACACAGCCATTTACCCAAAACCTGAAGTTTGCTTCTTTAGCCTTTTAGCTCAGGTTCAAAGCTAATGTGGCTAACAAGTAGTGGAAGCTTATGGCTACCAGTTTAGCATGTCTGAATCCTCACACACTCGTCTCAGACGTACTTAGATTCTGGTTTATGTATAAAAATAGACAAGAGGATGGCACAGAACTAGAAACAGTCAAAGCTCCATCTTGAACACTCAGGTAGTAGGTGTGGCCTAAAGTTTTACAATCAAAATCGCATGTTAATCTTGTTTACAATGCTAATCCAGTTCCAATTTGATTTGTATGGGTTTTAAATGGACTTATGCTGCTATTTTGTGAGCCAAATAATATCAATCTTTTAGTAAAGATTTATGGAAATGTTTTCTTAGGCTAAACCAAACTAAAAATTCCAGTCAGGTTTATAAAAGTTTTCGTTAATGCTAACTTTCTTGGTATTCGTGTGCGTTTGTTGATAAATGCCATCAGGCATAAATTACCAAGTGTGTTCACGTCACAGACGATTTACATTTAGTGATACCCAAAGAAAATCCAAAGGCAGGAGCTGATAATGACAAAAATGACGTGTGCTAATTCTTCCAGTAACGCAGCTCAGCCACTGCAGTGCACATACACATCAACTCTTCTTTCTTTTATAGGGTGCCATTACTTTTGTCCTACTTGAATGGCTAGTTTCATTTGCCTTAATTCATATATTTGGATTTTTTTTTAGTTATGAATATGATATGATTGGCTTTCACAAAATGTTCATTAAATTGGTGAGTGTAAGTGGTGTGTTGGTATAAAGTCACAGTAACTCATCAACAATGATGCGATTTCAATCAGTTGAGGTTCACATTAGGCTTGGGAATGTTGGGAACGTCGGGAATGAGCAAATAACCAAACTGGGGGGAAAAAAAACATCATGTAGCTTAGGACTGGAATTTAAACGTCACCCTTTGACCCTTTAACACAATGAAGACATGAATGAATAACACAACATGTGAAAACAGTGCAGGCTTTGAGCTTTGGGAAACCACGCCCCCTGTACTTGGACAGCCACGCCTACGAACTGGTATCTATTCGACTTTCAGTCTTCTTTTGTACAGCATGACTGTTCTCACCTGCATCTGCATGGACTCTTTGACGCGCGGTGGGACGTGAATGTCCTTGATCTCGTAGCGCAGGCAGCGAATCCCCCAATCATCAGACGCCTGGTTGATGGAGTGCACGATGTTGGAGTTCAGCGACTCTCTCTCCTGAACAACAAAAGTACGGCGTGAAATGCCTTTTTAATAAATAAAAAAATGTAACTGCTGTGGTATAACAGGAATAAAACACTACATGACATGCTTTTATAGGAAAATAATCAACTTCGGTATGGTAACGGTAACTCCGCTTCATCACACCACCCTGTCGTTGATTGTTTTCCTGTAACAGCACACCCTCAATGTTTTATTCCACAGTGGCAGCTTTGACATTTGTAGCTTAGGTCAAATTGGCCTGGTCTGAATTTTAACAAGACAAAGAATTAACCAGTGCATACCGTCAAGTGCAAAAGTTTGTACACCCCATTTTTGTGATGTTTTTTTAAACAGAGAAACAGACACCTCTATTTCACAATGAATTCTACATTTTTGTGGATGAAAAGAAGTCATATATTAAATGTGGCTCTAAGAGGAACATAGAGGGAATCAGGAAGATGCAAAGGGGGATGTAAACTTTAGAAGTGATCATTTTGGTTTTGTTTTCCCCCGTTTTAATTTTTAATCTTATACACATTTTGACCATTTTTGTTATTTGTTTAAATGGGAATCTGTGAAATTTAACACTAAATGTCTTTGCTGTAAAACATCCTACCGTATACAAACTTCTGCACTCTGACATTGGATTTTCCATAAAGATGAGCCTTGTGTAAAAGAACAGCACTACTGAAACATTACAGAGAGAGAAAAATACCCTGAAAACTTTATCCAGAGTGAGTTTTCCTAACTCTGATCTCATCGTGGTCTGTGCCAGCTGGGTCACTGCATACTCGGGATCCTCGACTCCGTAACTGGCCTGGAGAAAGACAAAAAGAAATGAATTATGCACGATAAAATATATTGAACAAGTCATGAAGAACAGTACTGTGTGTCAGGACATACCTTAAATGGGTCGAGTATCCTCAGGTACAGAACTCCATCAATCTGTAGTGTCACATTGTCTGATAGACAGAAAACAAACTGATTAACTGATGCAAAGAAAACAAAAATTAACTCGTTTTTTTCAGGCTCGGGTTCAGAGCCTTTGACTGAATCCTAAATCTCTCTGTATCTGAGTTGTCAGTTTATTCCTTTTAGTTATTCATATTCAACAAGATGAGCCCTAATCTCTAAGTGAATAAAATGTAGAAATTAATAGTGCTCTTCATGTCCAGAAAACGTATTGACTGTTAAAAAGCGCTGACACTGTAGACTCCTTCCAGAAATGATAAATAAATGTCTCATTACAGAAAACTTCAAGATAAAAGCTCAAAACTATCAAACAAATAGAAATCGATGCCAACAGTGTCTGCGGTGATGCCTCCGCCACCAACAAGTCTAATTCTTCTTGAAAGAATTTGTAGGGGTGTAATGATACATTCCAATGCAAAAAATGCCACAATGTGCGTTGTGGGAATCAGCATTCTATTAATGATGAATATAATGCAGTTGCACTGTTTGAACACCAGAGGTCCCAACCTGCGCAACCCATAGAGTTAAAATGTATAGAGAGAACACGCTGGTCACATGACCGCATTCTTTTGTGAAGGCCACAGAAGACGGTCAATTTCACCGACTTTGGAGCTCTATTGCAAGTTAAAATGATGCCTCAGGCACTCCTATGAGCTCATTATGTTTTAATCGATCATTTCCCCCGGGTCAGTGAGAATTTATACATTTATTTATTTATTTTTAAGATCTGGTGAACCTGTAGTACATTTTATTTACAACATTAAACCTCTGTTTGTAGCAATTTCTGATTTATTTAGTTTTTTGTTTTGCATTGTTTATGATACAGAGATAAAAAAGGAGTCTTTTCAGTCGTAATTTTTCTACATGCAAAATGTGTTCAAAATATTCTAAGAATCGAATTGAATTGAATCATGAAGCCAGTATCGTAAATCGAATCAGATCGTAACTGGAGAGTATCATTAAACATACTAACTTTTTTTCCAGAAATACCCCTTAAAATATATATCAAACAGGAAGGAAGCTACTGAAGAAAACCTATTTCAGACATTTGACCTTGCTGTGTCCTTGTCTCTGGATCAATTCCAAAATCTAATGAGCTTGTCTGCTGGTTACAGTCTTAATTCTGTATCAATTCTACAAACATTCAACCACTTCTTGAGGTTCTTGAGAAATCTGTGAAGAACACATGGACGGACGGATGGACGGATGTGCGGATGGACCACCTGAAAACATAATGCCTCCTCCACTTAGTGGCAGAGGCATGAAAAAAATCATTCCTACTCACCGAGAGATACAGCAGACTGCTCTGGCACATCGATCACAATCTCTTTAAGGCTCTGCACGTAGCGGATTCTGTCCAGGATCGGGATTAATAAATTCAGCCCCTGG
Source organism: Pangasianodon gigas (assembly GCA_022758105.1). NCBI lineage: Eukaryota > Metazoa > Chordata > Actinopteri > Siluriformes > Pangasiidae > Pangasianodon > Pangasianodon gigas. Next base: position 21,289,650 of record CM040470.1, on the reverse strand, counting down.
AGAAATGAAGGCATTGATCTCAGTGTAACGTGATCTTTTTTTTCACTGCTCATGTCACGGCAATAAACGATATCTTAGTGAGTGAGGATATCTTGAATAAATTATCTAATACAGTATTTCTGAATATGAGATTATTATATAACAGATGTAAGCCCATTATTACCTATTCTAGCCACATTTACTCATTCATGCTTAACATCGTCTTAATCTGCAGGGTGTCTGACAAGCCAGGAACCAATGAGAGTAAAACTACGTATACTTAATTATGTATTTATTATTTACAACATATGCGCTACATGTTCGCCCTTACGCTCTATGCATTTTCTCAGCCGCTGTATCAAGTGTTTTGCAGATTTTGGTCAACATATTCTTGACATTTCAGACACCCTGTATTTTCAGATCTGCTTCTTTCTAGAAATAAGAAATAAGCAAAATTAACTACCAAAAGAATAAAACAATTTCAAGGCTGAAATGAGTAAAAAAAAAAGAAAACATCTAGAAATAGATTTAATGATCTTATATTTGTTTTAAAATAATCTAATAAAGAGAAATATTACCTCAAATTGCCCATATACAAGATATTTTATTTGCTAAGGTCCTTGTGTGTGTGTGGGTGTGTGTGTGTGTGTGTGTGTACCATGAATGAAAACTTTAACATGTTTTCCTGTACAGTAATTACGTAAATTTACAATTTACGGAAGTCTAAGGACACTCGAATTCTGTTTTTATGCAGAACGCTTTCAAGAATTCATCAGTCAAAGGTTTATTAAAGAAAATTTAAATCTGTGGTTTGTCATCTCAGAGAAGGAACTATTTTTTAGAGAGAAGAATTTGTGGTATGTTAAAATCACCACCCATTTGTTGGTAGTTCTGATGGCGTCTGGATCGGTATAAATAACCAGAACTACATTTCACTGAACAGCTCCAGTGTTGATACATGGTGCTGTTATAAGAAGTGGAAGTTCGCAGACTTTGATCTTTTTTTTTTTCTTCTAATCCATAGCCAGGTGGTTCTTTTGCCCCTGTACAGATTTACTCAGAAATGCTCAGCATATTTTTAATCACAGTTTCCTGTTTTTCTAAACTGCTACATCCATTCTGACCCTGAAACAACACTACAAATGTTACACTATAGTGCTTCATCGCTGTTCCTGAGAAGAACCTGTCACACACACACACGCACACACACACACACACGCACACACACTACAGATACAACGCCAAAGTCCTGGAATGTTCCTATAAGCCAAGCGATTGAGTACAGAGGACCGACACGGCGTCCTGGAGGATTACAGGTAGGGAGCGACATGTCGGTGTAGTGAGCGTACAGATTAACGTACAGGTTCGAGGATTCGGTGGAAGCGGCCCATCCTCTCCACCACCCACGCCTCCTGCTGCGGCACAAACAGAATCACCGTGTTCATGGGAAGGCTGGACGCCCATCGCTGCTGAGCTCGAGTCCCCCAAAACACCGGGACGTTCCGGCATGGGTGCTAGAGACACACACACACACACACACATACACAAAAGAGTGTTTAGAGACACAAGTAGGATAAGGTTAAACACTTTTCATTTAAATTAGCTTTAAATATTTAAAGATGGAAGAAGAGGTAGATAGATAGATAGATAGATAGATAGATAGATAGACAGACAGACATATAGACAGACAGGTAGACAGAGAGATAGATAGATAGATTTATAGATAGATAGATAGACAGATAGACATATAGACAGACAGGTAGACACAGATATAGATAGACAGACAGACAGACAGATAGATAGATAGATAGATAGATAGATAGACAGACAGGTAGACACAGATATAGATAGACAGACAGACAGACAGACAGATAGATAGATAGATAGATAGATAGATAGATAGACAGACAGACAGGTAGACACAGATATAGATAGATAGATAGATAGATAGACAGACAGACAGACAGATAGACATATAGACAGACAGGTAGACACAGATATAGATAGATAGATAGATAGATAGACAGACAGACAGACAGACAGACAGATAGACATATAGACAGACAGGTAGACACAGATATAGATAGATAGATAGATAGATAGATAGATAGATAGATAGATAGCCTGGCAGACAAACAGACTATTTATTTATTAAAAATAATCATCATATTTTTAAACAAATCCTTTGGAACACCCTGCTACACACTACAGTCCTGAACATGTTCAGATTATATTGATAAGTCAGATTTCTGCACGCTGCTGTATGAACATTTAATGAAATATAAATCCTGACTGTGTGTGTTCTCACGTGAGGGGCTCGCGCTGTCATTCACAAATGTCACTTACCTTCAGAAGCCCACTTCCGGCCCGACACACTACAGTCCTTAGCATACTGTGCTAATAATAAGGACTTTTCCCCTAAAATAATGAATTCAGTTCTTCTTCGCACCTTTAAACCTCCAGCTATAAACACAAAGCTCTCCACACCTGAGCTAGTGTAAAGTTGCCCCCGGTTACATCAGTGCTACGTTTCTCCCACCCGTTTTCCAACAAACCCCGCCTTTCTGCTCTGTGATTGGTCAGTTTTATCACGCGTCATCATCCAACAATGGCTTGTAAATGGCACACGTGCGTGATCGCTGAACCATTGGATAGTTTATTGTCCAATCGGCGGTCTGCTCACGAGCGAATTGGCTACTTTAGCGCACGAGGCGGGATTTGTCGGAAAAGAAGTGCGCTCAAAGTCAATGAGTGGTACAGCGTTAAAATGGGTCCGAGTGCGTGCTGGAAACACAACGCATCCACATGTCGTTCCGGGTGATGTTAGCAAGACTCAAAACCATCAGCTTTAACAGATTTCTACAATCAGGATAGACTGTGTTTCCGTCACTATCACTATATTATCTCTCTTTTTTTTAACTTTCTGAAACATTTTTGTATCAAATTATTAAAAAAAAAACAGAAAAGTTGAAATATCAGCATTGCAGGGACACAATATAGTGCACAACCTAGTGAATAGAGCTGTTCAGTACTGAGCCTACATTCCTTATTTTATCAGAAGCAGAATTTTTTTTTTTTTTTTTTTGGTAAATCTTAGCACAACTTATCTGTCCAGAAGAGCACAGATAACCTTCTGGATTCTGATTGGTCAGAAAGTGTTGATTAATTGTCTATAAGCTCTGACAACAGTGCAGCTGTAACTCAAATCGCAGGTTTATAATAATTCACTACTACACTACACTCCACATAATCATTCATCCATCCATTCTCTGTACCGCTTATCCTACACAGGGTCACCGGGAGCCTGGAGTCTATCCCAAGGGACTCGGGACCCAAGGAGGGGGACACCCTGGACTGGGTAATAAGCCATCGCAGGGCGCAATCGCACACACACACACATTCACACACTACGGACAATTTAGAGATGTCAATCAGCCTACAGCACATGTCTTTGGACTGGGGGAGGAAACCAGAGTACCCGGAGGAAACCCCTGAAGCACAGGGAGAACATGTAAACTCCGTGCACACAGGGCGGAGGCAGGAATTCCACATAATCAGAATAAAATAAATGTTTGTAGTTGTTGATATGGTGATGTCTTCTGTAAGGAGATTTTCATTTAACATTTATGGAAGGAGTCTCCAGTGTCAGAGCTTTGCAGCAGTCAGAAGTAAAGCTGTAACTTTAAGTTTTGCATCATGGGAATGTCTTCAGGATGAAAAAGTTTGCGCTTTCTGGTTTCTCAGTAAAATAACAAATTGCACATTTGTCTTTCTTTCGTACTGTCTGGTGAGAGAACGACTGTCCGTAGCTGCTATAACGTAAGTGATAACAGGAACTGACTTGTTTCATGGACATTCCTGCAACATTAAATGGTAACTATAAATGGATAAAGAGTATGATGTGTTGTTTATTAATAAATAAAAATTATAACTGTAGACAAATTGTAGTATAAGAGGAAGAAAACCTTTCTAAATGTTCCATTATAGGAAAATAATCAACCTTGGAGTGGAAACAAAAGAAGGAAGTCTCCACTTGATTACACCACACCTACCTAACTAACATTGTGATGTTCTGGTATGAACATCTGGTAAGACTTTCATAATCAAGACAGATATTTTCTTGTGTTGCATTAGTCAAATTAGAGCTTGGAGTTCACCAGCAGTAAACTGTCTATCCAAAGATAACTGTCTAAAGCAACATCACCAGCTGATGTAATCTGCTGTCCTTGTTATACCAGCTGTTAGAACGCAGCAGTAACCATCATGTGCTGTCATGTACTAGAGTCGAGCTTTAGAGAGCTGCCAGTGTGCGTTAAACCATCAGACAGAATCAGACACACTTGTTAATCACGGTGATCAGACTCCTGTCATACAGCATACAATCAGCTGGAGAGCTGTGGTTAATTAATTTAGGGGAAATCTCATGCAGTGGAGATCCCCAGCTTGAGTTCATGTGAACAGAGAGTGGAGCTGAGCGGCAGTAGTAATGATGTAACACACTTTCACTCTTTCACAATGCTTGCTTTATTTCTTCTGTTTTCCTTCAGTCAAGGCAATTGTTAACTCTCTCTCTCTCTCTCTCTCTCTCTCTCTCTCTATATATATATATATATATATATGCGTGTGTGTGTGTGTGTGTGTTTGATCATTAAAGCAAAAAATGTTCAAGTTGATAGGGCAAAGTCTGTATTTTTTGTAGAGAAAAAAATATTTATTTTTAAAATAATTTGATTTTTCATTCATTCATTCATTCATTCATTCATTCAGTATAAGAGCACATTCATTGAACAGTCCTGTTTTTACAAAAATAAGCCACCCCAAACTCATACATCCTGTTTATAACTACTCATATTTATAACTTATATTTTTATATATTTTTTAAAATATATATACAAAATACTTATTTAGAACATTGTTTACAAAAAAAACACTTATTTTTACATGTAGTAAAATTTGCCATCATCAGTGTTCTTAACTCTTAAAATGTAAAAAAAAAGTTGTAATTTTTCTAAAAAAAATATTTTTTCATTTATTTACCTACATTCAAATAGAATCATTCAGACTTAAATATTTCTCTTTGCTTCTTTCTTCGACAGCAACAAGACAAAAATAAATTGTTTAACCTTATAATTATTTAGTCTGTGATAATAAAAAAAAAAAAGTCCAGGTGACATATAATAAATATTAATAAATAATATATTTTTGTTTGCTGCCATGCTGTATTGCTGCATAATACTTTTGGTCAAGGCCAAAACAGTATACAATATTATTCTCTAAATAATATAATAAAATATAAAATATAATAATTATTAATGTTATAATATAATAATAGAATAATAGAATGATGTTAGTGTGATAAAGATCAATGTCATCTAATCTGTGATTGTTTAATCATGATTACCATCAACACCACCAAAATAAATACATAAAGTAATAATAATAATAATAATAATAATAATAATAATAATAATAATAATTATTATTATTATTATTATTATTATTATTATTATTATTATAACCAGAATATAGGTTTTAAAAAAATCCAAAATACATTATTTTGTAAAAAAAGAAAGGCATTATTTAGTATAATATTAAATACTAAATATTACTAGTATAAGTATTAATGTGTTTTTAATATAAAAATTAAATTAAATAAAAGACCACTGTGACCCTGACTAAATAAATAAATAAATAAATAAATAAATAAATACATAGAAAAGTATGAAAATTACATCAGACTGTCAAAGGAGTTGAACCTAACTTTCAGTAGACTAAAATAAGATTTAATACGGAATTTAACACACTTTTTAAAAATATTTTCTTTATACAGAGACGTCACTTCCGTAAATAGTTATCAAAGGCACACGCGGTTGCCAGGGAAACGCTGTGCACTTTACAAATCAGCGCGTCACACCTGTTCCTTCTGAATGTTTATTTAGCGGTAGGACACGCCCTCTCTGTTGATGATTGGTCGATTCTTTTAGGTGTCCCGCCCCCTCTCGGAGACCTCTCTCAGTTGAATGGTTGGGCCTCACGTCATTTAAGAGTGATTAGCCCCGCCCTGTGGCTCATTCCGCTTTTCCTCGGTGTGATAGCGACGTTTTTTTTAATCATGGCGAGAAGAGCAGCGGCAGTCCGGACGTGGCACCTGTAGGACACTTCATCATTACAGTGCAACAAGAAAAGTGACTTTAATCAGGTGTAAAGTGAGTTTGGCAATGTGTCAGGACAGGAAGCTGACTTTTTCCTGATAAAACACTCACTAGAACCGGAGACATGTCTCTGCTGTGTGTCAGAGGTGAGTGTGTGTGTGTGTGTGTGTGTCAGTGTGAGTATGAGTGTGTGTGTGTTTGTGTTTTAGTTGGAAATTGAATTGAATTTACTAAAAGGCAGCTGTTTGCATACACACACACACATACACACTCTCTCTCTTAAATCTCTCTCTTTACTCTTTATAAGATTGTAAAATCTTTTGCTTTGTGTTAATTTGTCCTGTTTGAGTTGCTCTTCAGAAGCTCAGCTCTAACACTACAGGCTTTCTCATTCTAATCCATGAGTATTATATTTAAAATGAGCTTGAAGCACTTTTTTATAAAGGAATATATTGTGTTGAACATGTTAAAAATTGAATTGGATAATTTTTTACTATGCAGTGACTTTGACCATCTCCACATCTGTGTATCTCTGCATCTCCTCCCAGCTGTTTCTTTCAGGAAATTTGGCCCTAAAGTGACTGAATTTCTGACTGTCTTTAAAAAAAAAAAGTTTTAAAAATCTGAATCTTAATGCATGGTCAATTTAATCGCACAATCTATTGCATTAAATAAATCAAAATAAAAAAAAATCTTCCTTATATACTTTTAAAAGAAAGATTTTGACGAGAATTGACATGTTCATGGTTTCCTCCTTTACACCAAATCAGTCCAGGTGAAAAAACTAAAAGGAAAGTTTCCTTCTTTGACGTTGCACTAAATGTTGGCTAATGTTTCTAGCAAGCAAGGAAATCGTGTGTGTGTGTGTGTGTGTGTGTGTGTGTGTGTGTGTGTGTGTGTATGTATATTTATATAAATGGATGGAAGGACATCAGAAGTAACTGTAATAGCCATCTTTGAAATCTTTTGAAATTTCCATATTAATCTGCACAGGAAACGGTTGTAGCACCACATGTTGACTTTCTTTAGTTTATTATTAAAACTATTGAATTGTATTATTTTTGAAGGTATTTTAGCTTTAGAGAATTTTAACACTTCCCTAAGACATTTGCATCGTACTGTATATGATCATGCCAGAAACACTGACGTATATCAGAAAACAAGCTTTTTTTAAATTTTTTTAATGGATATATAACATAACATGACGTGATTGTGAAGTGGGCGGAGCTTAAAGCCACCATCGAAGTAGCTACGTTTCAGATAATGCAGTGTTCGAGTGGAGAAAACAGTGAAATAAACATTTTTCAGTTTTGATCATTTAAATTACTACAGATTAAGAGAGGTGTTTTGTGTGTGTATATAGATACATATATATATGCAAGTTATTCAAAAATGTGAAAAATAATTGACATGACAGGTAGAACTTGTCGTTTCTACCTGTAGTGTTGTTAATTAGTGTTGTTGATTAATTTCTGATCTAGCTGACGACTTCTTTTTATTAGACTTTTGCCAAAAGAGGCTTGTTCTTGCTTAAAGAGGTCACTTTTTTTGGCTTTTGCTTATTTTGTAGCTTTTGCAAACGATTAGCCTTTTTGCTTTTGATTATTATGTAGTATATTTTTATAATAAAGAAATGAACATAGACTCCAGAGCAGCATAAATGAGAACTCGAGTCTGATCTGAGTCCATTGATAAAAGGTCGTGTGTGTGTGTGTCATTGTGTGTATCACGCCTGTACACACTCACAGAAATGAGCAGCTTTCCTCTGTGGCTAGTCGTCAGTCCCAGATCAGCATCTGCCCCTGCTGTGGTCTGATGTCTGGTCACCATCGTGAAGTGTGTGTGTGTGTGTGTGCTTGATGTTCTCAGTACTGCTTCAGATCTGACAACGGTGATGTGAATCGCACGTCACGTCACACTTACAGTCTTGGTTGTCGCAGATCGAGTTTGAGAAATGTGTGTGGAAGCGATGAGACTCGGTTAAGTGAATTCTCAAACAAATCGAACGTGTTTCTGAACTTTATGTAATATAAGAGAGCTTAAAAAGTCTTATGTTTAGAGACTGAAACGTCGAGCACTTGGAAGTGTTTTTACTGAAATAGCAAGTTTCCTTTTTTTGAACAAGGACTTTTCCAGGACAGGTTTGAAAACACAGCATCCTGGTCATTGTACAGACCACATAAATAATTTAAAAAAATATATGTTTTATTTATTTGTAGCTTGTTTTTTGTTAAGCATTAAGTAATTAATTGAGCTTTGTATTAATGCTTCTGACTTTTTTTTTCAAAAGAATAAAAAGCCAACTAAAATATTATATTATACTTTATATACACCACAGCTCTGTTGAATTCTCAGCTCTGATTGGTCAGAAGCTGTTGATTAATTTCCTATATCAGCAGCTCTGACAGCAGTGCAGCTGCAAATCACAGGTTTATATTAATGCGCTCGTTCTAATACGTTACCGTTTCTATAGTAACAGCTTACTCGGGGACTTGTACGGCAGACGCTTCTGAAAAATATACAGTTGTTGATAGAGTGATGTTTTCTGTGATGGTATGTTTATGTAACATTTATGGAAGGAGTCTCCAGTATCAGAGCTTTGTAACAGTCAGAAGTAACGCTGTAACTTGGTTTTCTGATTTCTCAGTAACTTGACAAGATGCGATTTTTGTCTTATTAACTTCAAGAGATAGAAAAAAGAGAAGCTAGTGATGGAACGACTGTTTATAGCTGCTGTAACAGGAAGTAACTTGTTTCATGGACGTTTCACAACATTTAAACGTAACCATAAACGGATAAACATTCTTATGGATTTGACATTCTTATTTTTTATTTTTGGCAAATTTCTGTCATGTCAGAGGAATCAAATACTTCAGGAAATGCTGTTTTAGGAAAGTAATAAACTGAGTTGTCATTTTTTTAATTCATTTTATTTTCTTTGTAACTGTCTCACATGCATGTCTTTTATACACACACCTTTTGAATCGTGTTAGTTGTAAGGATCGTATTCATTTTGGTCAAGAGGGAAAATTGCGTAATTTACTTTTCCACCCAAACGTTTCCTTTAACAGCTGTGTGTTTGGATCGGATTCTTTCAGCCTCACTTGTAAGTGGCTTTAAGATAAAAGTCTCAGGTAACTGACTGAAACTGAATCCTCAGTGCTTGGCTGTAGCTCTCTGAATGAGATGGATATGTTTTCATGGCTCCAGCAGGGGTTTTTTATTTTTTTCGTGATGAAGAGCGTGTAGGTGAACCTCAGCAGTCGGCTCTACTGGCAAACCGCCTCTTCCCTTTTTGTTCTGCCAGCTTTATTTATGCGCGTGATGCATAATGAGCCGTCATTGAATGTCCACAGCACAAACCCACGAGCACAAAAGAGGCTCTGAAATCTCAACATGACACAAATTGTAACTGGGTGCAATATGAAAACAGAAATCTCTCTCACTTATGATGATTGGCTTCATAAAATTGTTTATCTATGAATGATGATGCAAAGTATTGCAACTCTTATTTATAGTGTCGTTGTGTTGAATATTTTGCAGTGTATTTCGATTTATCTCTTTATTAACAACAGTATTGAGGTACCTTTTTAATGCAGGATTCAGTTATCATTTGGCTTTTCATGTCATTGTTGATTTCTATAAGGTTGCTGCCTTATTTCATTTCATAAAGGTCAATGAATTTATTTATTTAAACGATTTCTCAAACACGTAGCAGTATTTTACCATGATAATATTAGAAACTGTGATAAAGGTTGACTTTACAGATGAACGCATGTCTTATTCATAAAACTGTGCGTAGATTATGTATAGACCAAAGATAAAGCCTGTCTGGAATAGATTGGTTTTGCGGGATGACGTCTGTAATAAAGTATTGCACGTCTACTCCACAATAATACTCTTACATCCAGACAGCTATAAATTACCCTTCAGGGTCGTAAATTTTGTAGGTGAAGCTCGGCAAGATCGAATTAACAGACATAACGTTGAGACATTTTGTTATACAAATAGGAAAAAAGTTGTCAGGAAGAGTAGTCTTGGTTTTTCAGTGTGCCTATGTGTACGTAATGAGTATTAATAAAAGGCAGCTTGCCTATTTTTTTTTAAACAGTACTGGATGAAAAATTATCCTTAATTATAGTACAGCCACTCCATCGAGTGGCTGCACTATGATTAAAAAAAACCCTGAAAAATGTGAGGTAGAAGTGTTAAAGAATTCACTTTCGGTCATGCGGTTTGGGTAAAATGTGTAAAAATGTGATTGGAAATTGAGCTTTCACAATTTCTGGCTGCGCTGTTCTGGATGAATTAGGAATCATCATTTCATTTTTTGGGCTTAGAATTGAGATCAGGATTCTCCCTGAGGATTTGTATTGAGATTATTAAATTCTTACATTACTCTCACAGAATTCGGTAGCTCCTTGGTCCTAGTGGATGTTTGTTAATGATGTTTATCAGAATTACACATTTGTACTGAAATAGCTGAAATCCTGAGCTATTTACTATAAAACTTTAATCATATTAGGCTGCTGTGTGCAGGAGTGCACTGTGTTGTTCCAAATTTAAAAGGAAATTAGCGATATTAATGGAATAATTAGTCGTTGTTTCTGTTCTTCTGCTGCGAGTGACTCATAGCCTCTTGTTGGGTGAAAATGGGTCTTGATAAACACGCTCTACGCGTAATGCTTCATTGATCTACGCTCATTAGTCACAGCGAATAAGGATGAATAGTGGCGCTCTGGTTTGTGTAACGGTTGCCTGAGTGCGAATGCTGTACACTGGATGTTTTTAATGCAAATGGAACTTCCTAGACATTTTGCTGCAGTTAAAGGCTTAGTTCACACAGCAGAGCAGATCTAATTTCTGAATGTCTGCATTGCAAGTTACAGGTGAACAAGTTCTTCAGATTGGAGGCCTTCGTTGGTTGTTTTAAGAATAGTGCGTCCTTGTCATGTTGGAATTCTCGTCTGTGTTGAACTCATAATTAGCAGCCAGAAACCAGAGGGGAAATTTCGGACATTTGTGACTTGGTGGTGTGTGGCGTAACGTTAAAAATAAATATGTGAAAATATATTTTTAAAAAATATGTGAAATACAGTTTGACTAGTTAGACTGAACTGCCTGTCCAGAAATCAAATCGCATGCAAAACTGTGTAGAAATATGACCGATTGCGTGAAAATTTCTGCCTTTGTAGCTTTAGTAATAGAAGGAGAACTTGTGTGTTGGTTAGGGGTGGGCGATATGACAAAAAATATCATATCACAATTCTCAAAGACATTTCTGTGGTGCACGATATGTATCATGATATAGGCTATAGGTTTCCTCACAGACTGCCGGCTATATGGTTTAAAAAAACATATAATAATAATAATAATGATAATAATAATAATAATAATAATATACTAATTTGTAATAAATGTATTTTTTTTTTGTAAAAAAAAAATGTTTTGCACTGAAAAAGAAAAAAAAAACTAAATACAAAATATTAACACCAGCTTCTTCTTGTTAAATTGAGATTATTTAAAAAAATTTAATGAAGAAAAGCACTTCATAACATAATTTAATGACGAGCTCAATAGTATATTATCGTATCTCCCAGCCATAATGTTGATCAAATTGTTTGTGGGGGAAAAAAATGCAATATTCAGTATTATAATGGAAATACTGGTTGATGAAGCCCTTGAGAGGTCGCGCAGTGAAGTGATGTAGACCGAGTGTCCAGGGAAAAAGGGTGAGCCGTAGTATTGGGTTCAGATCTCATGCATACTTCAATGTTTTAAATATGTACACGCTTAAGACATTTCTCTTCCTGTTTTACCTTGGGCTACAAAGGACATGTTTGCAGGCTTTACGAGTTTAATACTACGCTATAAGCACACGCTTGATATAATATTGTGGCTCTCGTTTCTGGTTCTTTACTGTGAATCAGTAAAATCCTTCTGTTTTTCAGTTTTCACGTGGATTTGTATTCACATGACCTTACATTCCAGCTGCACACTCTCCCACCTTTACAGTGTTATTAGGCTGTGACTTCATCCTGCACTCATTGCTCTTATCTCTCCTTCTTACATCATTCACTCTGTAGTGTGCCAGTAACTGCAGTATTAACTCTTTAGATAATGTGAAACACATTTTTTCCACTGCATGAAGTATTTTTGAGTGAAATGGCATATATGGGCAGGCAGGGCTTTGACTTTATTTATTGTGGCCTCTGTGGCTGTCAGTTCCAGTGAAAGAGACGTGGCCTCTCTTTCTCCTGCTGTTGTTGATGGAGGTGTGGCCTCTGTGGCTGTCAATCTCAGAGAAGGAGGTTTGTCTCTTAGTTACAGTAAGGGAGGCTTGGCCTCTGTGCTTGTCCGTTTCAGTGAAGGAGGTGTGGTCTCTGTGCCTGTCAGTCTGCATGAAGGAGGTGTGGCCTCTGTGCCTGTCAGTCTGCATGAAGGAGGTGTGGCCTCTGTGCCTGTCAGTCTGCATGAAGGAGGTGTGGCCTCTGTGCCTGTCAGTCTGCATGAAGGAGGTGTGGCCTCTGTGCCTGTCAGTCTGCATGAAGGAGGTGTAGCTTCTGTGGATTTCAGTCTTGGAGAAGGAGGAGTGGCCTCTGTGCCTGGCAGTCTCAGCCAAGGAGGTGTGGTCTCTATGCCTGGAGGTCTCAATGGGGGAGGCGTGGCCTCCATGTCTCTTAGTTTTAAAGGAGGCGTGGCCTCTGTGGCTATCAGTCTTGATGAAGGAGGCGTGGTCTTCCATTTTTCAAAGCTGAGATCAAATCATATTACATTGAAATGCATCTAAATCAAAATATTTTTAATCGTTTCCTTTTTTAATTGTATTTTAAAAGTCTTTATCTTTCCTTTTAAAACATTACAATGCATTTAAATTTGTCATAGTTTTATAGCATTCAAACATTGAGCTAAATTGTTTTAAAATAAGAAAAGAATAGTAGTCAGACTGTCTAGTGAAGGAGGTCCTGTTTGTTTTTATACGTCACTGCTGATTAAACGATCCTGAGTTACTGACACGAGTGGTAAAGGTAAGGACTGGGAAAGGTGTACGACCTGATCTGGTGTGTGACTGGCACACATGACTCACCTTCTCCTTTACACCATCACTGTCATGCTTCAGTTTCCTTGTTTCTGTCCAGACCAAAGCCCATCTCTATGGTGATGTCATTACACACAGACATGGCGTGAATGCACTCAGCACAACTGAACATTCAATTGTGTCATATTGACATTATTACTCGTTCATCTTTAATAACACTCCAGGCTAATTTCCTCTCAGCTGTCCTGTTTATTGTATCTCATCTTTGCAGTCATCTGTCATAGGAATGGCTTTATTGAAGACATTTAGAACATTGTTAAACATTGCATTTTTCCACATTTAATAAAGGAAGGATTTGCGTGCACCAAGTTCTACATGGTGAAGACATGACTGTCGTTCACCTGTTGTTTGGAAGAAGGTGTGCATGATTGTTCTAATCCACTTCACACACTAAACTTGGTCAACTGGCCCTCCTGGATCCTAACTAACTCTAAAGCAAATACTGGCTGGTAGGTTGCAGTCAGGCATGACCAGTTCTCCATGTAAAGTTGAGTGCCAAAATTTTCATCCATCGTGATTTCTGGATAAAGAAGGAAAATTTATCTGTAGTACACAAGCTGGCAGTTATAAAACGTTGGCAAACAAGTTGGCATAGAGAATCTTTATATCACCACCAGGAAGAGGGAAGCAATCTTAAACTACTTAACATACAACCTCAACATACTCTGACTATGTGTTATTGAAAGAACATCTCTGAACCTTAACATACAAAACTTACCTGTGTCTCTTAGTTTTGGTGAAGTAGGCGTGGCCTCTGTGCGTGTCACTCATTGAAGGAGGCGTGGCCTATGTGCCTGTCGGTCTCAGTGAAGGGGGTGTGGCCTCTGTGCCTGTCACTCATTGAAGGAGGCGTGGCCTCTTTGCCTGTCTGTTTCAGTGAAGGGGGCGTGGCCTATGTGCCTGTCAGTCTCAGTGAAGGAGGCGTGGCCTATGTGCCTGTCAGTCTCAGTGAAGGAGGCGTGGCCTCTTTGCAGTCTCAGTGAAGGGGGTGTGGCCTCTGTGCCTGTCAGTCTCAGTGAAGGGGGTGTGGCCTCTGTGCCTGTCGGTCTCAGTGAAGGGGGTGTGGCCTCTGTGCCTGTCACTCATTGAAGGAGGCGTGGCCTCTTTGCCTGTCTGTTTCAGTGAAGGGGGCGTGGCCTATGTGCCTGTCAGTCTCAGTGAAGGAGGCGTGGCCTATGTGCCTGTCAGTCTCAGTGAAGGGGGCGTGGCCTCTGTGCAGTCTCAGTGAAGGGGGCACGGCCTCTGTGCCTGTCAGTCTGCATGAAGGAGTATACTTTATAATATTGGGTGTAAGAAACTTATTTTTTTTTAGATAGATTATTATTGTGACTGATATTTTTGTCTTTTGTTGGTAACTGATCCTGACAGCGAGAGCTGAGATAAAATCACACTGTCATAAAACTACCCTGTGAATCTTGCTGTGTGATTCAGTATGATATGATTAAGCTACAGATGGCATGCCTCCTTCACCGGGACTGATAGACACAGAGGCCTCGCCTTCTTCTTCTAAGATTGATAAACAGAAGCCACGTCTTCTTTACAGAGACTAACAGGCACGCACGCCACTCCTCCTTCAGTGGGACTGACGGGCACTCAGGCCACACCTCCTTTACTGAGAGTGACAGCAGTGAGGCCACGCCTCCTTCACTGTGACTGACGGGTACAAAGACCACACCTACTTCACTCAGACTGTAAGGCAAAGAGTGCTAAAGGAAATTCATCTGATAATATTTGGAAATGTACTCTAGTAAAGAAATGAGCTTGCCTGTGGTTTGAGATTTTACCAGAGTAAAGCAGAGATGATTTATTCTTTCTATCATAAATATTGAGAGCAGTTCACAGGTTCAAATCCATATACAGCCCTAGAAAAAAAAATCAAGTTGTATAACCCAGATGTATAACAAAAGCTGTTAGAGATTGTTTAACATGATAAAGGTTGTGTTTTACTACAGTGATGAGTTTGCTGGAGTGCTTTTGGGAAAATAAAAATGTTATTCAGCGCAGAAGAATAGATTTGCTGCTAGAGAATTGTTGAAGCTGTTATCAGGGTAAAGTAGGGCAGGATATATGAGTGAAAAAGAATGAGAAAAATAAAGAGGAAGCAAAAAGGAAAGAGATTGGAATTGTAATCCTCTGTCCATCTGTTGGATTCATCCAGCAGTTTAAGCGTCCACACATCCCACTCTCCCTCTCTTCAGAGGGCCAAAAGTAAATAACAAATTCCAGAAGCTGACGTGCACTGTTTCCATCATCACTTCCTGCTTCCTGTTGCACAGTTCCTCCTTGTTGACCTCCTGGAAGGCTGGTCTCTCCTCCGTTGTAGAGCTTTTTCCTGCCCTGATTCATAAGTGATCCGGCATGGGTGTAACGTTTTTCACGTCCTTCTCAGTTACACAGTGGTAACGTAAAGGCACAACTTGCTGGGGGTAAGTTGTAACAGAGGGGTACGACAGTTGCAACAGTGCATAATAATTAAAACGAGGATCACAAAGTGGAGAAGTGTTCACCCTGTCGGAGATCCTGGTCAACAACGCAGCCATCCGTGGCTGGGAGCCAAGGGAACAAAATTGGCTGGGTGGGAGGGGCATACTCTCTCCGCCCTGTCAATCACAGCATCACTAGCCAATTGTGGGCATCTCTGAGCTCATGCATGTGGAAGAGGGCATATAGCGCTTTCCTAAGAGTGTGTTACTCCTCATGAGTAGCAGTTCGAGCAAATGCAGCTGACTGGATTCAAGTATCTCGTGTCCCAGTCACTAGCCGTCCTGTGATGGGGAGAGCTGGCTGGTGGGTGAGGATTGAAAGATGACCAAATTGGGGAGAAAATGTGGCAAAAAAAAAAGAGGATCACAATTGTTTCGCTTTATATTGAAATCATCAACAATGAACTGTAACTGTTAACTCTAATATACATTTCACAAAACACAATCCTATTCAAACTTTGCAAATATTAGGCTCGTTATATAAAAGTTTGCAGTTATATTTTCAGTATTTATTGGATTGCTTAATTACTTTCTTTCCACCAAAACTTTCCACCAACACAGCACAGATTCAGGTTGACATTGTTTACAGGCCGACTTGTTTTTGAGTTATTAAGGTTTGGGTTAAACTCATTCAGTAGTGATGGGACAAGCCAAACAGGCTATAAGAACTCAATAATAAATAAAATAACTTATTTAAAATTTTAATTATTTATAATAAAATCACAGACCCTTGGCTACGCTTCACAGACACCACTTTGAGAACAGCAGATCATCGTTTATATGATGAACTGACAGTCATGGCGTATTCAAAGCGAAGGTTGTGACACCGTTTTAACATCACGGAGGGAAGGATGTGGAGTTACTCACGGACGCTTTGTGTGTGAAGTGCGTGAACCAGCATCTAAGATAAGCCTCAGTTTCCATCGTTATTGTCCAGCACATTGCAGCGTTAAAGGTTAGACATTAAGCATCAGGGATTCAGGAGGCACTTGTGTACACGTCACAATGGAAAGGTTAAGAAATCCATGGAAAACTTGCTCACTTTGAAGGTTCGCTTTCCATCAGTGTCTCTCACGGTGCCCAGTGTGTGTGCTCTAATTCACATTCATATTTTAATTCAGTCCTGTCTACGACTCTGCTGTTCTTTATGGTACTTTGTAAAATATTCACATGGTATTATGTCATTTGACACAATATTTTTGCCACTTTTTTAGCCAACCTAAACCGTCAGCCATACTGCATGTTCTGAAAATATCTGAATAATCTATATCTGTTCTGAAAGTATTGGGATATATTTATTTCTCATATAATTTCTTGCCAACTTCAATCCAAGCCTGATCCTACTCTTATGTTGTTTAAGAGGATCAGAGAAAACCTGATCTCAGCCAGTCCATTAAAGTAAAAAAGATCTGCCCTGTGGCTCGATGTGCAGAGAAGAAGTTAGAGTAATGTACGTTCTGTTAATCCTGTGATGCCGTTAAGCACACAGACCAATCCCAGCATCCATCTGTCACATTCATCTAGTAAATAATCTGCTGTAATAATCTCATTCAATCCTGTAATAGTGGCTGTGTGGGTATAGGAGCGAGCTAAAAATGTGGGCACTGCTCGAAAGAAAGAAACAGAAAGAGAGAAAGCAAAGGAGAAGAAAAGAAGGACTGTAAAATTAAGAGAAAAGAACAGTTATGACAAAAAGAAATAAAGAGGAAAGAAAGGAAAGAAAGAATGCAAAAGAAATGGCAAAAGATAGAAAGACAGGAAGCAAAAACAGCAAATGCAAGAGAAAAAGTTTAAGAAGGACAAAAAGAAAGAAAAAAAGAAATGGGGTGAGAGAGAAAACAAGAAGTAGAGAAAAAGAAAGAAAGAAAAAAAGAAAGTGAAAGAAATAGATGAAGAAAGGAAAAAAGAGAGAAAAAAGGGAAAGAGAAAGTACGGAAAAGGAAGAGAAAGAGCAAAAGAAAAATGAAGATAGAAGAAAGTGAAAAGGCAAAAGATAGAAAGAGAAGAAAAGAGAAAGCAAAAGAAGGAAACAGCAAAAGAAAGAGAGGAAGAATAGAAAGACAAAAAGGAAAGAGAAAGAAAAAAGAAATAGAAGTGTAAAGTCATAAAAGAGTGTGGAGTTTAATGATTTACTGAAGTATTTGTGCTGATCTTCCCTACAGAGATTCCTTCCTGGGATTTGAACTCACAACCTTCGTGTCACTGAGTTTTGATTGTTTTATGGCCAATCAGTTTTTGCTGCATTACTCCCCCCACATATCCTAACCACTGTTTTTCTCTCTCTCTTTCTTTTTTCCTGTTTAGTAAAGAAAGCCAAACTCCAGGGGCCTCCAGGTAAGCACACTTTTCTCCTTTAAGTGTGTTGTGGCATTTTTCCTGCAGTGTAACGCAAGATGGAGGTTTACTGTTGTGTGGGAAAAAAAAGGGTTTTCAGGTTTCGGCTTTCTTACACAAAGCTCAATTGTTCAGGGTTTGTTCTGATCCTGACATTTTAACCCTCCCTTAGAGGAAATGTAGAGATAAAGTTAAAGTGTAGATCTAATCCATTTTTTTCCCAGACGCACTTGTGCTCTAAAAGGCAGGGAAATACGCTGGATTAAAAACCCGTCTGCGTCTCTGTGTCAGGATACCACACAGCCCGATCAATCGATGTGCATTAGGGAATGTCCTGAGGTCGTGGTTCCTGTCTGCTGGGAACGAGATCAGTGTAGGTTAAACCCAAATCCCTCCTCCCTCCTCTATCCTCCCCTGTGCTAATCCTCTGCACTGTTTGCCCTCAGAGCGTTCCCATAAGCCCCGTGACCGAGGAGGAAGTGAGGGAATGCTAGGGAATGCCCATGCTGTTGCAGTCCAGCTCCTTCTCACACGGCAGCACTGCACAACCGACTAACTCTCTGTTTATTTCATATTAATGATGCATTCCAGGCTTTCAGAGGATTGAGGAAATGGTTACAGATATGTGTTAATTGTTAAGTAAGGAATAAAACACAATGGAATATTCTGTTGTAGGAAAATAATCAGTAACCAGGAAGTGATTTATTCTTCTCATACCACAGCAATTTGCTATATTATTTATTTATTTATTTCTTAAAGAATTACATGTGCATTATATCCATTAACATTGTTGAAAATTAGTTCCTGTTATCACTTATGTTATAGCAGCAGTAAAAATGTCATTCGTTCACCAGCCGGACTTTTTCTGCTACTTTTTTTTTTAAGACAAAAACAATACATTAATGACAAACTGCATAGCATAAATCCCGTGTCGGAAGACGTAAACTTTTCTGTCTCTTAACAGAAAACTTCAAAATATCAACAACTTAACACATTTTTTTTAAAGTACACATTCTGTGATGTGCCTTTCTGCTCACCACAGGTGTAAAGAGTGATTATTTCAGTTACTGTAGCCTTCCTGTCAGTCTGTTCCAGAGCTTCCAGAGCTAGCTGTTTTTTTGGTTCGGTTTTTTTTTTTTTTTGCACCATTCTGTGTAAACTCGGAGAGAGACTATTGTGCACAGGGATGGGCATTATGACAAAAATATCGTGTTACGATTCTCAAACCCTTTCCAATGTAAAATTTCCCAGCAGTACAGTACTATAGTGTTTTTTTTACCCATTTAATATTGTGGAACATTAAAGAAACAGGTTCTTGTTCTCGCTTACGTTATAGCAGCTGTAAGCAGTCGTTCCCTCACCAGCCTGACTTTTGCAGCTTGTCACGTTAATGAGAAACGGCAAAGTGTAAACTCCTCTGTCCTGAAGATATCAAAAAACTGACACTGGAGACTCCTTCCGTAAATGATAAATAAACACCTCCTTACAGAAAACATCAAAATATCAACAACCGCACACATTTTTAATCTGTTCATGTGAAGCGTCCATCATACAAGTTCCTATGAATTAGCCGTTACTATAGAAACTGCCTTGAGAAGCAAATCATGATTACGATAAAGTTTTTTTTGTCGGATGTTAAATATGTATTTTTAATTTTTGTATCGTTTTAGTACTAAGAATCATGATACCATACTTGGTATCAGTATTATATACAATAATATACACTCAAACATAATCTGAGGGACAGCTTGATCATTTAGAAATCATCACACTCCTATCAGACTTCTTTATTGTGTTAAAGTTCATTATTCAAACATTTTCACCAAATCAGCACTTAATTCCTGTGATGGTCATCAGTAACTGTAACACTGAGGCAGGTGGGACTTCAGGGAGCGACATGTAGGCTGCTTGATCTTGGCTCTATCTCAAATCAAACACCGGATCAGATGAGCGTCCTGCAGTAGAGTCGCATCTCCTCCCTGTACGGCTGAAGGTAAACATGGCCGCCAGCCGAGCCTTCTCTGTTGACACTTGGCTCTTTTGTTTCTCGGAGATCCAGCGTGTTTGCTCAGTTCTGTAAACTACACGGCCGTGCGTGACATTTTTCCTGTCAGTAAAAACAATGTGACCTGCTTCACATGGATCATATCGGCTGTTTGATTAGATTTAATAGGGTGTGTTAGGACATTGTTATAATTCTCAGGTGTGTGTGCGTGCATGCGTGCGCGTGCGTGTGTGCGTGTGTGTGTGCATGTGTGTGTGTTGCGATGAAACCTGGGCAGTTAAAAATCAGAAAAACATCACGTGATCTTTTTCCAATTATCACCAGCCCAGTTTCAGTCTGATTTCGTTCTGAGTTGCTTTTCTGCTCACCACGGTTGTAAAGAGCGGTTATTTCAGTTACTGTAGCCTTCTTGTCAGCTCGAACCAGCCAGGCCATTCTTCTGATCTCTCTCATCAATGAAGCATTTCTGCCGGCAGAACTGGATGTTTTTTGTTTTGTTTTTCTCGCGTTAACTCTAGAGCAGCACCAGCCCTGTTCCTGGAGATCTACCTTTCTGAAGACTTTAGCTCCAACCGTAATCGTGCCCCAATGACCACTAATCATTGCCTTGAGAAGTTCTTGATCAACTAAAACAGGTGTGTTAGATTTTGGTTGGTTATGAAGCCTGCAGGAAGGTAGATCTCAAAGAAGGGGGTTGGTGACCGCTGCTCTAGAGACTCTTGTGCGTAGAGGTGGGCGATATGATAAATATCACAATTCTCAAAGACATTTCTAATATGTAGGATGATCTATAGGCTTGCTAACAATTTCCCAGCAATACAGTACTATTGCATTAAAAAAAAAAACTCTTTTGGCTACTTTTAATTTTATTAATTATCAACAAAAGCCCATTTATTCATACTTTTTATATTAAAAAAAAAGATTTGCATTTCTTAAAAAAAATAAAAAATTATGGAAAAAATAAAATGCGTAAAAGTTTTTTAATGATTTTTAAACAGTAAATACAATATCACATGAAGTTTTGTTTTGTCTCCCAGCTGGGATGGGAAATGGTGTGTAATTAGTGTGTGGAGGAAATATTAATCCAGCCCTCCCAGGTGTCTTGGCTGTAAGTAAATGGATATGGTCTCTTGGGACGCTAATGTTTGCTAATAGTACAAGAAGGCAAAGCCAGTCTAGAGGATTCAATTTCAATCCCAGTGAAGTGGCATTTTCAATTAAAAGCAGGTCCCATGGGGAAAAAAATCTGTTTTCTTGTTTTGGATCGTGTCTTCAGGAAAAAAAAAAAAAATGCAAGCTACTTACTTAATACAAATGGTACAGCCCTGATGGTAACCACGGAAATCAAAATCACTAAGCATCACCTCTTAACGCAACGTTTCAACAATTTATCAGTAAAAAAGAATTTTTTTGATTAATAAAAAGCATTTTAAATAATCTGGTTGTGCCTCTGGGGGAACCCTGAACGGTTCTACTGTACGTAGAACCCTACAAAACTGTTTTCATATGTTCTAAGTAGAACTCCTTCTTTGGAAGCTGAAGAACCCTTAAAGATCCCTTTTGCTCCTAAGAGTTTACCAAGTACCAAGAGATCAGTTTGAAATGCCTGGTTCTAGGGTTTAAGAAGAAAATAATCACCAGTTATTTGAAGTTAATAACACACACTGGATTATTAATGGTTCTTCTAAACAGCGTTCTACTCTAGATAGAGCAGTTATTTTTAAGAGTGTGTATATGTAACATCATGTTTGTGATATCATTGCTTTGAAAATAGGAAAGATCTTTGACACACTTTGATTCCATTTATAGGATAATGTTATGTAGTGTAAAAGTAATTTTTAAAATAATTTTTAAAAAAAAAATTTAACTAAAAAAACAAAATTAACTCAAATTAACAGGTGATGGCAAACTGAGATTTTTTTACCATCGTAATATTTTGTTGTTTTTTTTTTAAACCTTAGATTTTTACTGCCAATCAAATCTTTTTATAATAATTAAAAAAAAACATTTTTGTTGTGGTTGTAGCTCTGGTTAACATACAGCCATGTTATGTATTATTATGCGTATAATGTCAAGGTTAAAAGCACTACATGTTGTGTATCTTTACCCAGCAAACACAGTTGTTGTGCAGGACAAAAGCATTTGTCGGCCTTCGTAGAGCCATGTGTACCGCCCTTTTTTCTAATTTCACTCTTTTACCACCATTTTGTCCTGACATCTCACCTTTTCCCCCCTCAATAGCATCTCATTCTTTGAATAACCTGAGTGTTATCTTTGTCCTTGATATTTCTGTTTGAATTCGTTGTTTTGTTGACGCCGTTGTCATGGGCAAATCTGAATCACTATGGCAACCAAATACAAAAAAAAAGCAGGACAATAAAGTTTACAGAATGTGTTTTAACAGCTGAAGCTCTTCTTGAGATTTCTCAAAGCCTGGACCAGTGATTATAAAAAGGCCCAGATACAAGCATGCAAGCATACAAGCATACAAGCAGGTATTCATCCGCAGGTGTGTGTGTCTGTGTGTGTGTGTGTGCGTGTGTGTGTGTGGCTCTTAATCCTTGTGCACTCCATCTCTCGGGCACAAATGAAGCCGTACCATTATGTCACACCGCGTAATCCCTCCACCACATCCGAGATTTTCTTGCAGTGAGGTCCGATTCAGCCGATTTCATATTCAAATGCGGTCGGACGCAGGATTTCTCTCCTGTCAATTACAACAGTACTAGCCAATCATCAGTGTCTGTGAGCTCATGTATGTGGAAGAGGGTGGATAGTGCTTTCCTCTGAATGTGTTACGCTGCCCTGTGTCATAGCATGAGCAGCAGCTTGAAAAGATGCACTTGGGTGCCTTCACATGTCTCAGAGAAAGCACGTGTTACTTTTCACCCTCCCTGGTTGGTAGCTGTCATATGATAGGGAGAGCTGCCTGGTGGGTGGGAATTGACAGATGACCCATCTGGGTGAGAAATAACCTTAATTACTTATTTTATGATGAAATAACAATGAAATGGGTAAAGCAGGGAATTGTAGAGAGATTAATCATGTAATACAAATTAAAATAAAGAAACGGCACTAGCAAGAGCTTTGGGACCAATTGTAAGAACTTCGGTTTTATCCGTATTGAGTTCATTAAAAGTAGAGCTTGTCATGGAAGCAGGTGGGAAGTGAGAGTGGAGGAAGAGGAGATGCTGGACTAGAGTTGATGTACGAGTGTCTGAGGAATGCCTTGAGCGGTCAGAGTAGTGGAGGATTTGTGCTGTCGAATAGCAATAAAGGAAATCATGGGCGACTGTGTTAAATACAGAATACTACTGCCACTACCTCAGAAGGTCATTAATGACCCTGACGAGAGCAGTGTCAGTGCTATAGAGGGAACAGAAAGCAGACTGGAATGTAACAAATGTGTTTCCCTCTCTTCTTTTTTTTTTCCAGACAAATTCAATGCCTACGTGACCCTGAAGGTGCAGAATGTCAAGAGTACGACCATCACGGTGCGGGGGGACCAGCCATGCTGGGAGCAGGACTTCATGTTGTAAGACATTTCACACTAACGCTAACCTTGCTAACTGAATGAAATCTGCAGAATTAGCACAGTACAAATGAAACTAACCTAACTAGAGCCCATTCATTTATATTGGTTCTGGGATGTGCCAGTTGTTAGATGTTTTGTCAGTATCATGATACTCAAAACACAATATAATGACATAAAGATAGCTGTCTTCTAAGGTTCTTAATCTTGATTGTGTTGTAAACTGTCATTATCGTGCCAAAAGTTTATGGACACTTGACCATCACACCCGTATGTGGTTCTTCTCCAAACTGTTGCCACAAAGTTTGAAGCACAGAGTTGTATAGAATGTCTCTGTATGTTGTAGCATTACATTCCCTTCACTGGACCTAAGAGGCCCAAACCTGTTCCAGCATGACAATGCCCCTGTGTACAAAGCGGGCTCCATGAAGACATGGTTTGAGAAGGTTGGACTGGAAGAACTCGAGTATCCTGCACAGAGCCCTGACCTCAACCCCACTGAACACCTTTGGGATGAACTGGAACACCGACTGCACCCCAGACCTCCTCACCAACATCAGCGCCTGACCTCACTAATGCTGTTGTAGCTGAATGAACACAAATCCCCACAGCCACGCTCCAAAATCTAGTGGAAAGCCTTCCCAGAAGAGTGGAGCTTATTATAACAGCAAAGAGGGAATAAATCTGGAGTGGGATGTTCAACAAGCACATATGGGTGTGATGGTCAGGTGTCCATAAACTTTTGGTCATATAGTGTAACTATAAATGGATAAAAGGTACAGCATGTTGTTCTTTAATTGAAAATCGTTGGCAATTCGCTGTGATATACAAGAAAGAAAGCACTTTTGGATATGCTTTTATAAGAAAAGAATCAATTTCATGGGGGTAACAGTAACTCTGCTTCATCACAGCACCCTGTGATTGATTTCTTTTTAGGCATGAGACAATACACTAAAGCCACAATACGAGACATACCCCGATACAGGCTTCACAAGACGATACTGACACAAATAAAATATTAAATTTTAATGAATTTATTTTGTAATGACAACATATCTAACCACTGTAATATCAGTACACTGTATTATTAAAATACTAATATTATTAACGTCATTTTAATCTTTTTCAGTGTCATAAATTTATTTCATGGCAATGTTATTAATATGCAACGATGGTTTGGTGGGAGATTGTGCCTTAAAATGATTAGGCAAAATAACAAATTTGTGTCATCACCACTCCTACTGCTGTCTGATATCTATCTTAAATGCACGAACACGTCATATTTACCAGTTTAATTGTACAGATGAGAAAAGCAATCGTGATTTTATGTTATGTATTTCCACTCATTCCACCAAACTTAATTTCTGGTTATGCCAGTGCCAGCACAACATACGGCTTGCTTCTGAATCGATTTTAGACACGAGTGTGACTAACATCAAGCTCAGCACACAGGAGGTGATTTTAACCCTGTAGAAACCAGAGTGCACGTATATACAGAGGCTTACGGGAATTACTCTTCAAATGCCTGCGCTACGGGTTTGCTGTGAATTCTGAACAGTGTGAACATGTTGAGCAGTAGCGTGCTACAGGCCATTACAGTATTATTTTTTATTATTTCATTTTTTTTTTCAGGATTTCTTTTTTTGTGACACACAAGTATTTGTATATTTCATTCTATATTTGTGGGGTATTTTGATTCAACTTGTGTGTTACTGAAGCTAACTACAGATAAACCTAACCATAACTTAGCCAAAAAGTAACCAAAAAGAAACCTTTTGCATCTTTAATTTCTTAATTTATATTATATTTTTAGTTGTCCCTTTATTTTGTAAAAAAAAAAAGCTCCTCACAAGTTCAAACCATCACAGTCCTGCTATTATGGGGACATTTGGTCCCTATAAAGACATAAAAACATGGCGCGCACACACACACACACTCTTTTTGATAGAGAGGTTTGTGTTTGCGAGTGTTCTCTCCCTCAGGCTGCTTGTTTAAGAGCGTGGTTAATCATGGATCTTATCGCTCTCTACATCTCAGACCTGCTTCTTAAAGACGCACTGCTTCAGTCCAGCATGAGGAAATACAGTCAAGTCCAGAAGAATTAGCAACTGGGCAGAAATTATTACATAAATCTTTACACAGTGTTTCAAATTTTCCTCTCAAGCAATAGGATAAAACTTTATAAGCCAATTTTATAATTTTATTAAATAACCTTTTTTTTTTTATACAACAAAGCATGTGGCAAAATTATTGGTGCCCCCAGACAGACAAGGAGAGACAGAGACAGAGATGGAGGGAGGGAGTGTGAGGAAGAGAAGAAGAGAGACCAACAAACAGGGTGAGAGACAGACAGAGGGAGAGCAATAAAGACAGACAGAGAGAGAGAGAGAGAGAGAGAGAGAGAGCGAGAGAGTGCTTTTAGGAGGCCTTTTAGCTTCAGATGCACCAGTCACCTGAGTGAAAAGTGTGTGTGTATATCTCATACAGTTAATCTGAAAGCGTAGCACATTGTGATTTCCAGGAATGCATTGTTTCTGTCACACATCTGCCATGTGCTGTGTGCACTTTACTGGAAAGAAGTGGATTTTCCGGCGTCTTCCTGTTTTCCGTCCCATGCCTGTTGACTTTCAGTGATTAATATGTAGGCCTGTATTTAGATATGAACCCTGTTCTTAATTTTCCTTACAGGCAGCCTTAATTAAAGTGTGTAATGTGAGGATTTTTCTGTTTGCCTGTTCTAGTTTATATCTGCATAATCGTATAATTCAGTGTAGCTCAGCTACAATAAAGATCTTCGTTAGAAAAAAAATAGCTTCTAGACTACAAGCTACATGTCAGAAAGTAGCTTAACTGCATTGAAGCCTCATCTGTGACTGATTTCACTACTTCTGCTTATAAATAATCAACAAGTTCACAGTTCAATAAAAATGCTTGTTGCTTGTAAGGACAACAGTTTTGCCATGACATTTCCTTAGCTCCCTCCAACACGACAGGTCCAGCTAAATTCGACCTTCTCACCAGCGCTCATTCCTTTGCATTTAATTCATCAAATCCATAAAATAGACATAATACAGTATAGCTGTATTTAACTTTAAGAATCAGTGATGCTACTCAGGGGGTGTAGTAACAAGGGTGGCACAGGGTGGGTCTTACCAGCCTTGAAACAAGTCTTTCCACTCTGATTGCCAGACCAACTCTGACCTTAAATAACATCTGCATAATAAATAACGCCATTCTTAAATAACATCTGGCTTTAAACAATATCTGTTTAATGACTGAAATGCAGCTCATGCTAACTGTAATTATTGTTGTGGCGTAACAGGTAAGGAGCCCAAATATCTTCAGTATTAGGAAATAGAGAGTGACTATGAAGCCAATACTGTCATTTTTTTGTCCACTCCATAATGTCTTTCTGTGTCCATTCCATCACGTCATTGTGTCTATTCTGTAATGTCATTACATGGTCATTCTGTGAAGTCATTGTCATTCTGTGTCGATTTCCTAAAAGCTGTTTTTTGTCTATTCCGTAATGTCATTCTTTGTATTCCGTATCTATTCCATAATGTCGTTCTCTCTCATTCTGTGTAATTCTGTATACATTCCATAATGTCTTTGTGTTCATTTGGTAATGTCATTTGGTGTCTGTTCAGTATTGTCAGTCTGTGTATTCTACATACATTCTATAATATCTATCTGTGTCATTCTGTGTCTCTTCCATAATGTCATTCTGTGTACGTTGTATAATGTCATTCTGTGTCATCCCTTAGACATTCTGTTGTGTCGGTCTGTGTCATTCTGTGTCTATTTCGTAATGTCATTCCGTGACTGTGTCTCTTCCGTAACGTCATTCTGTGTCATTCTGTATACGGTGTATAATGTCAATCTGTGTCATTCTGTGTCTCTTCCATAATGTCATTCTGTGACATCCCTTATACATTCTGTAGTGTCACTCTGTGTCTCTTCCGTAACGTCATTCTGTGTCATTCTGTCTCCATTCTATAGTGTTATTCTGTGTCTATGTCCATATTACCCCAAGGAACAAACCAGATATTCTGCAAATGCAGTTTGTCCAGTATATATTTATGTGATCCCACTCATTACTCGCTACTAATTAAACAGATAACTTTAAGTAGTCCAGTGTGTAACAAGCCACATGTCCCGCTCCACGTGTGCATGTGTTTGCCTTCACGCATGATTGGTCATGTGAGCTTATGGAGTGTGTCGTCGCTTTTCACTCAGCACTACAGACAGCCAACAGCTGCATGGCTCTGTTTTCCTGCTGTGCTGCTGGTGAAAGATGTGTATTAATTGACAGTGGAAAAAAAAATAATTCTGAGAGAACAGGAAAATAATCCCTTTGGGCTGGTAACCATACCTCGGCTTCATCACACCACCCCATTGTTGATTATTTTTCCTATAACAGCAAGTCACTTTGTGTTTTATTCCTTATATCAATATTATGTAGCCTATTAATATTTTAAGTAATTAACTACAAGCAATAAAGTTTAATAGGAGTTGTTTAATATTGAGAAAGCTTGCCTGCTGTTGCACTCTTGCTTAATATAAGCCACAGATCAGTCGCAAACCTCTCAATCGGATTGATTTATTGCCTTTTATGGCTTAAATATTGATTGTCCTATTAGTCGGTTCTGGTTTTGTAGCAGCCAATGGGTGATGGTCTGAAAGCCTCATTAGAGGTCTTATTGCATCTTATTGATTTGAAACCTTCCCCTCCACTCATCGTGTTCGTCCTCTGTTCTTTTCTGAGGCGAGTGCGATTTTGTGGTATTATAGGTGCAGCAGCTTTATGAAACCCCTTTTTTCAGGAGCCAAAAATGTAGGCACCCTAAGGCTTTTTTTAATTAACAGTTACATGCCATTCGGTTGTAATGGGAGCTCAGGAAAGCCAGATGTCCCTCTGATTGAACAGGTCCTTCTAGTGTTCCTCGCTCTCCGATAAGCATTACGGCTAACGTAATAAAGTAATAAAGTGCACGACTCTGTCCCCTCAGGGAGCAACGCAGGGAACCAGAGGGTACTCTTAGTTCCTGACTTGGTGAACTAGCATGAGGATGTGTTTTTGATCGAGACTACAAAGCACTTCTGTAAAGTTGCTCTGGATAACGCTGTGTGCTAAATGCCATAAATGTAAAATGTAAAAGCACACTGACACAGATCATGTGGTAACCTCCTACAGAACCTTCTGGAAGGTTCTGGAGGCAATCATACAAACCTGGAGGCTCATTCCACCCTATTTTGTGCACTGTTTAAATTGTGAGTCATTAAAGATTCAGCCAAATGGAGATAACTTCCTGGAAGTGTCGTGTGATATGTTGTCTCAGGGATACTCATTAGGCATTTAAATCTACGCCGGGATTTCTGTAAAGCTACTTTGTAAAAATGTTCATCAATAAAATTAAACCTACATTGTGTGCTACTTTATAACGACAAATACTGACCCAAGACGACGTCAGACACGAGAAATGTGTTTCCCTGAATCGTAGTCAATCTCATACAAAATATCTTGTATAAAATATTTTTACACCAAATCAGATGTATTATTGCTTTAAAAAAAGCCGGCAATAGGCACAAAGGTGAACACCTTCAACCTTATTTTTCATTTTTACCTTATTGTACTTTACTGTCATTGTTACACAGCTACTGAAACATGTACGACTCTTACGCTGTAGGCTGTGTTTTAAACTCCCACAACAAACAGGCTGTTATTGCTTTTAGTTTAACCACAACTCGTATGCCCTGTCTTGGCTTAGTATTTGTTTAGACTCGTCACTTACTTTCCGTTTGTACAATAATTTAAAAAAAAAAACCATGTAGTTCCAGAAAATCCTATTGGTGTTATTTTAAACACAAGGCCGATTTCAGCAGTAGACATTATTACTTGTTGCTGCATTATAGGATGTAATTTGAAATGCAGTAATGAACATACTTAAACTGATAGTTAATTATAAAAAAAAAATTATATATTGTTGTTTTTAAGGCTGGTTTTAAGAACAAGTAGCATTCCAACACTTGTTTTGAAACAGCAATGAATATTCAAATTCTGTGAAATGCTGTTCAGGTCGGCCTCAGTTCTTTCTCTCTTTATTTATTTATTTATTTATTTTTTTTTTTTTAAATTTTTAAAATAATGATCCAAGCTTTTTAAAAGAATTCTACTCTGAGCCGTTTCGAAAAGAAAACCCCACTGTTTTATGATTTTACATAAAACCTTTAAGGGTTACACTGAAGAGAGAGAGAGAGAGAGAGAGAGAGAGAGAGATTTTGTGAAACCTATGGAACGTGAGGAAACGTCGGCTGGCAGGGTGATGAGCTTTTCACTGCAGATAAATGAGAGCAGTTCTGCTTTCATCCCTCCCTCTGTGTTGTAAATAAAGGTAAGGAAAGTGGCGCACTATGGCAGCAGCGTTTAGAAATCCATTCATTATTTATTTACTCTGTCAATGGCCTGCTAAGTGCGCTGAGGATGAGACGAAGCTCATCCGCTGAGGGAGGCGGGGCGGATGCGTGTTTATTGAAGTTTATTAATTTATTTCTACGGTGTATTGTCAGAGAAACACAGAGCGCAACAGAGAGATTCTTAACTGACTGGTTGCTAAAGAGAATCGAGTAATGAAATGTTATAGTGGTGCTGCGAGCACAAACAGCAACCTGCATCCAGAGAGATACAGCTCCTACAGCAACATCTGAAACAGCAGAAACATCAAATCATGAATCATTTCACCCTCTGCATTCCATGATACACAGTATTCTTCTTCTTCTTCTTCTTCCTCCTCCTCCTCTTCATCTTCATCCTATTCCTTTTCTTCTTTTTTTCTTCTTCTTCTTCTGCTTCCTATTCGTCCTCTTCTACATTCTTCTTCCTATTCTTTCACTTCTACCTTCTTCTTCTTCTTCCTATTCTTCTGCTTCCTATTCTTCCTCTTCTACCTTCTTCTTCCTATTCTTTCACTTCTACCTTCTTCTTCTTCTTCTTCTTCCTCTTCCTATTCTTCCTCTTCTACATTCTTCTTCTGCTTTCTATTCTTTCACTTCTACCTTCTTCTTCTTCTTCTTCTTCTTCTTCTTCTTCTCCACCTGAACTGCACTGGAGCTGCTGGTATCTCAGTCATTCCAGAGTTCCTAAGGATCGATATCATCTCTCCTAAACATTACTGTGAATGATGTGGAGTGTGTGTAGGGTGTGTGTCATGCTTGTTGTTCCTGCTTGTGATGCACCTGGTGTCTTTGAAACCTCACGCTCATAATTAGCTCCACTCTTTCATACAGTGCTGCTCACTCCTGTCCTCCTCCTGCTTCCTTTGTATGATCTCATCTAGTCTTATTATCTGAATTACAGGCAGTGCTTGTAGAGATTTCCAGAAAAAGCAGGAAAGCTCGGTTACACGTGACGACATACTGTAGAGCACAAATGTTGTACCAAGACACTCGAAGGCATTTTTTAAATGATGGACAATATTTATCACAAAATATGTCTTTTGAAATTTTGCATTTGCTAACAACTTACAAATGGGGTGTTGTGATGAAGCGGAGTTACTGTTACCACCATGAATTATTGATTATTTTCCTAAAATAGCATGTCCCGAAGTGTGTTATTTCTTATGCCATAAAAATTTGCCAGCAATTACAATTTATATTTATTAAAGAACAGTAAATCACACAGTTTATCAATTTATGCGTATGTTTAATGTTGTGGAACATCCATTAAAGCACATTAGTTCCTGTTCTCACTTACGTTATAGCAGCTGTAAACAGCCGTTCCCTCACCAGCCTCTCTTTTTGAAGATGATAAGACAAAAAAACGCAGTTGATATGAGTCGATATGATATGAGTAACCGCAAATTGCAATCTCTGTCCTTTCCTGCATCTGAAAATGTAATTTACAGCTTTACTTCTGAAACTAGAGACTCCTTCCATAAGTGCTATATAAACAACTTCGCCATATCAGTAAGTTGATTTTTTTAATTGTTTGCTATCAGTGGCTCTGTAGTAGTCTTGGGATTTGAGCTCAAAAGCTTCTGGTAACTAGCAAAGAGACTTAACTAGCTGCTGAGGGAGGTACCACTATAATATAAACTGTTATGTATTTACATTTTTAATTTTTTTTAATTTTATTTTATTTTATTTTTGTATTATTATTAATTTTTATAATTTTTTCTTACTTATAATGAAATCCTGGGAAGAAATAATTATGTAAGAAATGAAATCTAATGACAATAATAAAAGAAAGTGAAGCAGTTGTACTCTGTGTGTTGCAGTGAGATCAGCCGCTTGGACCTGGGGCTCATCGTGGAGGTTTGGAATAAAGGTCTCATCTGGGACACCATGCTGGGGACGGCGTGGATCCCTCTCAAAAGCATCTGCCACTCAGAAGAGGTGAGGACACACACACACACACACACACACACACAGATATGTGGACAGGAAAAAAAAAAATGAACGGTAGTGTTTAACTGTTAGAGAAATTCTCATATGAAATTAAAATTGAAATCTGACCACATTTGTTGCCAGGAACATTGAGTACCTTTGATTATTCCACTTATGCATGTGTCAGATGTTCTTCTAATAGTGCACATCTGTGTGTTAATGTTCTGTTTAATTGAATTTTTCTTTTTAATCTCTTTAG
The DNA here is from genome assembly GCA_022758105.1 of Pangasianodon gigas. NCBI lineage: Eukaryota > Metazoa > Chordata > Actinopteri > Siluriformes > Pangasiidae > Pangasianodon > Pangasianodon gigas. Next base: position 21,257,422 of record CM040470.1, on the reverse strand, counting down.
GAAGGTCCTGGAGAATGGACATTTCTGTACTCGGAGGTTTTGATGAAGGCAGATGAGATCTACGGCACCAAGAACCCGACGCCTCACCAAGTGCTCCTGGACACCCGCTTCGAGCTTCCCTTTGGTGAGACGCCCGGTTTCTATTTGTGCCGTCTCTATGAGTATGTTACCCATACTGCACCACTGCATATACTCATTAGGGTCACTACTGGTATTTCATCATTTACCAAAAACTTAGTGGTGTCATGGAGCAGGATTCCATCATTCTTTATTAATATATGAACTAAAGGTGTTTTATTACACAGGGAAAGCAATAGGAGCTAGCCATGTGCATTGGGACTGCGATTTTGCAGGACCAAAACAAAAAGATAGGAGTCTGGGGATGTTTTTTAATGAAGATTGCAGGATGACTGCAGATGGCCAGTGTGACTGCTACTTCATAATTACCGGTTCTTCCCTTTATTTATTTTGTTATAAAGAGACCAGCTCCCTTCTAACTGTTTTCTGTTGTCTCATGCTGTCAAGGTTCACAGTTGTGCAGGATGACAGTTCAACGGGAAATTCACCAAGAAATCTACAATGAAATGAAATGAAATGAATTCCTCTTTCGCAACCCTGCATCCTTTCCTATTCACTTTTTACTGGTAGAGTTATAGTCTTGGTTTATCTGATCACTTCTAGTTTGTTACAGCTTAAACATGAGAAGACTAAATATAGCAACTGGAACTGAAACCAGCAACTGTTTTTTTTTTTTGTTGTTTTTTGTTTTTTTAATTAAAATAAGAATTGGGAGTAATGGTTGTAAAATGACTTGCTTTCTCTAGTAACAAAGGGACATTAATGCAGTCTGTAACCTGGTCGGATGTTGGTAGCTAGCTACAGAGGTGAACAAATCAGGCAAGTAAATGCTCCAGTGTCCTTGCCCAGTCCTATGTTTTGGTCGCCTGGAAAACTAAGTTAACTAAAAATCGTGGTTAACAGAATGTAATAAGGTATGGTGAGCTAGCTAGTTAAGTGTATTAATACATTCACAAATGAATATATAAATTCTACTATTAAACTGGAAAACTCGGTTATACTCATTATCCATTTCTAAGATTCTGTGTGTCTGATGTAGCACAAGTCGATGGGATTTGGAACAAATAGCGCACTTGGTTAAACATACATATCAAATAAATACCAAATGTTTGGCGAAAGTCTATAGCGAAGAAGCGTTTTTTGTTTTCTTGTGGTTTCTGTGTGGTAAATGAACACACAGTCACCTGGCTAATATTGTGTAGGCCTCACTTGTGCCACCAAAACAGCTCTGACCCATCGAGGCATGGACTCAACAAGACCTCTGAAGGTGTGCTGTGGTATCTGGCACCAAGGCATTAGCAATAGATCCTTTAAGTCCTGTAAGTTGTGAGGTTGGGCCTCCATGGATTGGACTTGTTTGTCCAGCAGATCCCACAGATGCTCGATTGGATTGAGAGCTGGGGAATTTGGAGGCCAAGTCAACACCTTGAACTCTTTGTCATGTTCCTCAAACCATTCCTGAACAATTCTTGCAGTGTGGCAGGATGCATTATCCTGTTGAAAGAGGCTACTGCCATTATGGAATACCATTGCAATGAAGGGAGGTACTTGGTCTGCAACAATGTTTAGGTAGGTGGTACGTGTCAAAGTAACATCTGCATGAATGCCAGGACCCAAGGTTTCTCAGCAGAACATTTCCCAGAGCATCACACTGCCTCCATCGGCTTGCCTTTTTCCCATAGTGCATCCTGGTGCCGTCTCTTCCCCAGGTAAGTGATGCAAACACACCCGGCTGTCCACATGATGTAAAAGAAAACATGATTCATCAGACCAGGCCACCTTCTTCCGTTGCTCCATGGTCCAGTTCTGATGCTCACATGACCATTGTAGGCACTTTCAGTGTAATGAGATAATCAATGTTATTCACTTCAGCTGTCAGTGGTTTTAATGTTATGGCTGATTGGTGTACATTTAATGACATTTCTGTATAACACCAGCTAAGATTTTCCACGGTCAGCCCCCGTTCCTGTTTAACCATAAACCCACGAGCAATTATGGTTCATTGATAGTAAACTGGAATCGGTGTGGATCAGTGAGCATCTGCTCATTCTGCTTCATCTTCTGTGTCTGACTCATGTGCTCCTTTATTCATGATCTTTTATTGATTTGATTAAATGTCATCCAGGTTGAATGAGTTTCAAAAAGTCAACATGCAACTGACTTTGTAAATCTTGTTTGCTCATCCATTGATTAGGTTATACACGATTCCATAAAAAGCAAAATTCAAATTTTGTCTATAATTTTTCACCAAAGTATTTTTGTCCTTGTCTCTCAACAGACTCTAATTTTTGACATCTCTGTAGAACTGTGGGTGGTGCAAAATCATAATAACCAATCGTTTAGCATTTATAACACATCAAGATGCTCATGACTTCTAGACTAGTTGCTTGTGGAACCAAAGTTTCATCATTTTCCTCCATCTCTCTTTCTCTTCTAAAGGGCTGTTACTCTCATGCGAAAAGTGGTTCAGTAACTATTAAACAATAGCTTTGCTGTTCCTCGTTCCAGTGCCTGGAGTTCAGTGTTTATTAGTTCCCAAGGCCAATGAGACAGCCCGTTTTTGTACAGAAAAGTAAATGCTATCACTCTGATTCTTTTCCTCTCTTGTATGGGCGTCTGTGTGACAATGTGGGTTCAGTCAAATATGTCACCAAGTTAGACCTACTAAAATGTCACTGGCAAATAACATTAACGGAGCATGCATCATGTCTCAATTGTCTGTGCCCAAGCTTGTCATGGATGTTGCAGATCTTATCTTGCACATTATTAGGGATGAACTTGAAGCCTGGCAACAAACAGATTCTTCTTTAGTGAAGTGTAGAGCCTCTGTAGCATCTAAACAGAAGGCTAGTGATTTTTCTGTTCTAGATCTCCTTTAAGTCCTGTAGATGTAGAGAGAGAGAGGTTGTGGTTCCTGCCACATATCACAAATCAACGTTCATGATCACATTAGATACTCCAGCAGTTCTTTTGGTGATACCTCCTGTTCTTTTCCATCTTTCCAAGAAAGAAGGCTGTGGGAGAGCCATTTGAATGTGTACTTTTGGACTGTCCTTTGCTTAAATCAAAAACTGGTCATCAGTATCTGTTGACAATTATGTATGTTGCCACCAGATATCTAGAAGCTATTTCACTCCACAGTCTTTATGCTAAGCCTATTATCCGAGCATTAATCGAGTTCCTTTCTAGTTTTGGGTTGCCAAAGGTTATGTGAATCGACCAAGGCTTGAATTTTATGTCCAAGATCTTCTCCCAAGTGCGAGCTCTGCATTAAGACCAGTGTATTGAGCGCATACCACCCAGAATCTCAAGAAGCAATCGAATGTTCTCTTCAAGGTGAAACCACTAAACCTGGAGGTTTAGGAAAAGTAGCAGCAGAATGTGCTCTGTAGCTGTTGGACCAAAAATCATTGCTTTATTTGCTACTTGAATAAAACAGGCCTCCTGAACACTGATAAAGCTGGAGTCATGTTTTTTAAATGGCGTGTGTGATGTGCAGGTTGGTGTTGGAAGGTAAAGGTTTGCTAATTCTCGGTGCTGGGTTTCATAGCCCAGGCTCGGTCAGTGATTGATCATATTCATAAAGCTGCCTGTTTTATCTGAGCTCTTTGAAGTTGTGAGGTTTTTTTAATGCTCTGCTGTCCTTCAGTGGGTGTCCATGCCTTCAAAGGCTGGTGATGTGATACAGAAACACACGGCATTGATTCACTTTACTGTCTATGTTCACTATCACTGAGCAAGTCTAATAAAAAAATGTTTAAATCAGTTGTAATAACAATCTCAGTTCAAAAACTACTTCTATTTTTGTCTGTTTATTAAATAACGAATAAAACGTGACACTGTTATAGGAAAATAATCAGTGTCGGGGTGGTGTCATGAAGCGGAATTCCTTGTTCCACTCTAAAGTTGATTATATTCCTATAACAGCACATCCTGAACAGTTTGCCAACGATTACAATGTATTATTTATTAAAGAGTGACACTCTGAAATGTTTATCCATTTATAATTACATTTGGTGTTGGTTTTGGTTTGTCCCTCTGAGAACATGGAAAGATTCCTTGTAAAAAAGATTCCTTTTGATATCTTTTGATATTATCAGTACGGTATGTAATTTAAATTTAATATTCAGGCTTACTGGAGCATGTTAAACATTTCTCAAGACTCGTGTGTTAATGGAAACCTCTTCACTTGGCATATATTGTGCACAGGAATGTGTTTACCAGGGTCTAGGAGACAGTTTTTTTCTTTGTGTTAACCTTGGGTTAGAAGCCTAGGTAAGATGTTTTGGGAAAGGGTTTTTTGGTATGTAAGGAGTTGAGGACTGAACCTTAGAGAGCCAAGAACCCTTAACTATCTTAAGAACTCTTAATGTATGGTAATATTATAGTTCACAGTAATATTTCCAATTTAGCAAGATTTTTTAAAATTCTATTATTATTGTTGTTGTTGTTGTTATTATTATTATTGTTATTATTATTAATAACACTATATGTTTCACTTGAATGTAGACGGATCAGTGACCCATGTCTCAGATTTTTCTCCTCCATCTCTGACAGAAATCCCAGAGGACGAGGCTCGGTACTGGTCCAGTAAACTGGAGAGCATCAATGCCATGGGGATGCACGACGAGGTGAGGCACGACAAGACAATTCATGAATATAGTACTGCCCTGTCTGTTTTGTAATTGCTTTACACCTTCTGTTGTTTGGTCGTAAGATGTTTGTGCTGCATATCGTACCGTTGTACAAGATTTTTTAGAGCTCTGATGAAACGGCAGTGTTTCAAGTGAAATATTTACACATCTGCCACTGACATGGTGCTGGTGCTGTAGCTTTTTAAGGAACTGAACTGTGTTTAAGTGCTGAACCATCACGTGATCCATCACAACAGCGTGTCATCAGTCTGTGAAACATCTCACCAACAGTCCATACTCTTTCCTCTATCTGTGAATAAATATCTGTTCACACCTCAGTATGAGATAATTTACAATTGTCTGAGCATAATTAATGTGTTAAAGAAAAATATTACTCCTAATGGAAGCAGAAAATTTTGGTTAAACTACTTGTCATTTCTCTCTCTGTCAAAAATAAAGTAATGGCACCCTATAAAAGGAAGAAGAGTTAGTGTGTGTCTGTGGTAGCCAACACGCTGCAATGGCTGAGCTGCATTACTGGAAGATTTAACACATGCTGTACTTAGAAGGTGCTCTTTTACCGTTTAGTCATAGTTTTGTCGTTTTCAGCTTTCTGTGAACTTCCCATTTTATTGGTCTTTGTTAAATGTAATTCAGCTGTGCTATGATCGGTAATTTACGAGTGATTAGCATTTGTCAACATACATGAGTATGAAGAATATCTGCATTACAGAAACGTACATTTATGGCGTTTGGCAGATGCCCTTATCCAGAGCGACTTACATTTATCTTGTTTATACAATTAAGTAGTTGAAGGTTAAGGGCCTTGCTCAAGGGCCCAGCAGTGGCAGCTTGGCAGTGCTGGGATTTGAACTCTCAACCTTCCAAGCAGAAGGCCAATGTCTTAACCACTGAGCTACTTCCACCCCTTTTTAAAAACTGGTCGGTATTTACACATATCTTTACAAAAAGGTTGATAAATGACAAGGCCTTGTTTTATTGCTCAGTTGCTCGAGTCATCAAGATGACGATATAATTCCAAGACCCAGCAAGTTCTTGGTTTTGATGGAGGAACCAAACCAATTTTAATGGCCGAGAACTAAAATAGTTGGAGATCCATCACCTTGTCAGTGGAAAAAGTGCTCATAAGCCTCAGTCCCTTCATTTCTTCATTTTAATATATTGTAGACTTGTTTGTGGTTTATCCTCTTTTTCTTTTTTCTTTTTTTTTTTTTAAACTAGCATCAGTTTTAGAGAGAACCCACCACTTTGGTATGATCTCAGCAATCAGCATGCATGTGTTTTGAGTGGTTAGCGTGTTGCGTGTTGAGGTGTCGTTTTTAATAATTCCAGTTCTCTGCAAAAAAGAAACCCACTTTTAAAAAAATTAACAGTGTGCTGTGTAAGGAGATGCATGTGCAGAATAAATGACTAAATGATGATGAATGTAAATGATAGTTTACTAATTAATATTATTTAATGGTGGCTGATTACGATTTTTTTTTTTGGGATTTGGCTTTTGTCATGCTACCTTTTGCAGTGCTAAAACACACTAAAACACACCATACTTTTGAAAGTATTTATGAAATACTTGCAGGTGTGTGTTATTTATAATGACTGTGGCTTTATTTTTTCCATGAGTTCCCGCTGCAGGACGATGGAGTAAGACGTCCTCTTCCCTTAGCAGCCTCTCAATGTTGTGAGTACTTATACATTTAATACACCAGGTGGCGCCATGTAGTCACATCTGTATCTGTAAAGCTTCTCACCAGGAGTCCGTACTCTTTTCCATACACACCTCACTGTGAGATGTTTAAAAGTTGGTGTGTGGAGAAAAAATTACACTGGCTGGAAAATTTTGGTGAAACAATTGAAACGAGTCATTTCACCACCTTTCACTTCTCTGATGTTTGATTTACCAGGCAGCTATTTCGGATGGCCCAGCTCACAGAGTATGTAATGATTATTTTGCCCTAATGCTACAGATTATTCCCTAATGTTTACCCACAGTACCGTTTAGTGTTCTCCTTGTACTCAACTGGTCAGCTCTAAGGTTTTGAGCTGAATCAGAGGAAAGCAGGGGAAAACATTAAACTGTGCAGTGCAGGTCTGGAATAATGCACCATTACCCTTAAGTCTGGTTGCTCCCTGGATTCTTTCCTTCAGTCCCTTTGCTTTCCCAGCTTAAGTGCATGTTCTGGTTTATGCTAACAAATTTTTCCCCAGTTCCCAGTCATGAGCAATTCATACAGCAAATAGGCAAAAGACACACATTTACATTTCATTATACCACAGCACTATTGAATTCTTGATTCTGATCGGTCAGAAGGTGTTGGTTCACATCTATAACAGCAGCACTGATATTAGTGCCAGCTGTAAGGAAAATCAGAGGTTTATACTTTACTCATGCGCTCGTTCTAATACGTGATGCATGGAGGATGCTCCACATAATCTAAGTCTAATAATAAACACATTTTTAAAAATGTGTCGTTTAACAAAGAAAAATGTATAATTGTTGATATGGTGAAATTTCCTGTGAGGATTTGTAACAGTCACTAGGTTTTCTGACATTGGAAAATCTTCAGGAGTTTTCAGCTTTGCAGTTTCTCTATAAAATTACATGCGGGTTTTTTCTTTTTGTCTTATGAAAAAAGAGAGGGAGTGAGCGTTTATAGCTGCTGTAACATAAGTGATAACAGGAACTAACTTGTTTCATGGCTGTTGAATATAACTATAAACTGATAAAGAATGCACTCTGTTAATAAATATATGTTGTATAAGAGGAACAAACATACATATATAAATTAATATATAATATATAATAAATATATTGCTGTGGTATAAGAGGAACAAAACACTTTGTGCTCTTATTGGAAAATAATCAGTGTTGTATTGATAAGAGTAAGTCTGCTTATGATTTGAAGCTGATCGATTAAGGTTCAGATTTCTGAGTCTCCTTATACATCAATTAATTTAAATGCAGGAGCTCTGTATCATAGGATTTTCTGAAATAACTGGATTTTCATGAATTGCACATTTCTAGAGTAAATGCTCCTGTAAACAATTTATAAAGAAATTAATTCATGACCTGCTTGATAAATGAGGCTCATTGTTTCTGTCATCTGTGTGTGGATGTCATCTGTGTCAACTGTCGTGTAATTTATGTGGCATGTTTCATATGGTTTAAACTTGGATTTTTAAGTACAGGCTAATATAAACAGCATGATATGGCAGCCAGTCTCTAGCATTTGTGAAAGCCAGCTTTCAGCTCTATAATGTGATCCTTATTTGCCATTTTGTTATATTTTAATTTAAACAATTAAAAAAATACTAATTTTGTTGCATTTTAAAAAGCTTTTTCCTGAGTCTGTTATGTCATCCTCACAGCATTGGATGATCTGGACAGTGCAATGGATGACCGGGACAGTGACTACAGGAGTGAAACAAGCAACAGTCTACCCCCGCGCTACCACACTACAGCTCAGCCGAACTCCTCTGTACACCAGTACCCAGTGGGACCACGTTTTCAGCAACACCCAGACTCCTGCACAGACTCTGTGCATAGTTTCGAACTGGACTATAGAGACAATCATCCAAGCAGGTAAAATCCACTAATTCTGGAATAATAGGACACGAGACGAGTATAGTACATGCATTTCTAGATGTAGAGAAGTCTCAATTGGCCACTGTTTCAAGCCACAGTACCGTTTCAAGCCAGAATGAGCAGGCTTAGATTTTGAAATTTGGGTTTTATAGAAGCAGTGGAACTAGAGGCATTTGCAGTGTTGTCTGTTGAGCCCAAAGTCCTCTTGCTGTTATGGAGGATTCTCTCTTTGGCACTGACTAGTGTGAAGCTTTATCGTAAATTAACTATATAAAAATGGGGAATTATTTACTTTAATCGTTGTTGCCAATTTGTAGTAAACATCTCATGTTACAAATATATCAAATTTTTTAATTCTGTGCTTGGAAGAAATTTCATAGATCAGTTCAGTAAACTGTGAAAAAAGTGCATTAGTTGGACATAATCCATTTTCTTTTAATTGCATATTTTTGGATCTCTCTTTGTTTCAGTTTAGAATACTCTTACTTTAATTGGATATTGTTCATCTAACCTTTCATTTTGTATTACACTGTTTATAGGATAATTTAAATGTTTTGCAGTACAGACATGACTCACATAACATTTTATTGCAGAGCTGATTGATATTGAATTGATAGTCATTCACAATCTAATTAATGCAATTTAAAATAAAACAGTCCTATTTTGTTACATTCTTAATCTTCTTTTGTTTCTGTCTGTTTTAATATTGATATATATATATTTTTTTTTCCTTTTTTTTTTTTTTATCGACCTGCTACTTTATATAAGAACCCTATATGAGAGAGGGAGGGTTAGAATAATTCCAGTAGATTCAGGTATGGGAGTAGAGGACTGGGAGATCAAATATAAAATGTGGGGTAAAAGTTCCCTGAATGATTTCCTTGATAAAGAAGAATGTGACTGGGATGTAGAGGACAGCAGGCCAAATAACATCATTCACTTTCCAAGATCCAGCCAGGATTCCATGTTTAGCCAACAGCCTCTGAAGACAAAAGTCAAGATTTCATTGAATCCTGCCTATCCAGAGGGTTACAACACCATCGACCGAAGACTGAGAAAAAAGTTTCGAGACCCAGTTGGGCTTGTAGACAAAAGAAAGGAATGCATTGGGGAAGACTTTTTCAATCCTGATCTTGCTCTTCTCCGTCAGAAACGGGGAGAGCTTGTAATGCGTCATGTAGCAGAAATGGAAGAAGAAGATGAAAAGATGATGCCTTGCCTGAGGCCGTACAAAAATGGCTTGTTCTACAAAACTAGAATGCAGGCTAAAGGCAAACTGGAAAACACATTACATGACTGTATGGCATATCAAGATGAAGAAACAAAACTTAGGCTGAGCATAGACCCTAATTCTGAAGATTCAGATGAGATGCAAGGATCTGAAGAGGAGTTAGAGGAATTCTGTTCTGAGATTAGTCAGCGCTATAAACACTACAAGAAAGAGTCATCTTTTGGTGGCTACAGTGACAAGCTTCAGGGATATCGTGATAGGAAGACTACACAGGGTAAAATTGGGGGATGGACCCCAGAGGTCATGTTGTCTCCTGTGGAGGAACCCAGTGATGAGTATGTTGATCCAATAGATGAACTTCAATGCCTAGTGGAAACTGTATCAGAATATCTGGCTGAAAAAGAGGAGGAGATCAGTAAGTATGGTTCTCTAACTGAAACAAGCAAATCAAGGCTGTCCTCCCAGGGTAGTGCAAAGACAGAATCTTTTGGAGATGAACAAGGTGTCACCTCTAAGGAGTTAAAAGAAGACAAAGCTATTGAGGTCAAAGAAAGAAATTTGTCTGAACAGGGATCAGGCAAGAAGAATGCCATAGACTCATTATTTAGCTCCCTCACTGACAGAATTGTACCAAGTTCAAAACAAACAAGATCAAATTATGTTCAGTGTTCAGAAACATCAGATCATGCTATAGGTAGCTCTGGTTTATCAAAATTGTGGTCGTTTATGACAAAGTCTCCAAGTCCAGCACCAGTAGCTGTGGTATCCCCTACTCAAGAAAATCCACCTGATAAGAGGAAGACACCATCCACGAGTAATACCCAGATGCAAAATAGTGACATTATAAATCAAAATGTAAATGAATGCCAGCCACCCTCCTCTGTAAGCTCAGAGTTAAAACAAGTAATCCCTCAAATTTTTTTCTCAGAGGGAGGTGTTAATGTAACAAGCAAGAGTTTTTCAGAAGAAGTCGGTAAGAATGAGCTCAACAGGAATCACAGGCATTCAGGTGATCAATCTAATGATATGCAAGATTTCATGCATAGTGGAGATCAGGCTAGAACAGTCACTGTCTTCAAAGAGGCACACACCAAAACTGACAATAGTGAGACCATATCACAAAAATCTGATGCAGATAGAGGATTTTTCAGTCCTTTGAAGAAATCATTTGGCTCTCTTATGTCTCCAGTACCTCGTATCCCTCCTCAACACCAGACACAAACGGTTTTTCCTGTATTCAGGTCAGAAAATGATGTCAAAGAAGCAAAATCTTTAAATGCCTCATCACGCGGGAACAAAGTGGAAGTTCCTTTCCTTGATTCAGACAATGTGCCTACCCAGCAGCCCCCAAAAACGGAAAGGGCATTGTTCTCTGGGCTCTTAAAATTTGCCTCAGGTGATGATACTGGTGAACTTAAAAACTCTCCACAAAATACAGTCAAATCAGTTCAGACTGCTCCTTTTAAAAGTAACTCTGCCTCTAAAGTTTATTTAAATCCCAACAAAGCCAGATCTCCAGCTCAGAATCTTGCCGAAATGCAGCCCAAGGTGACTTTAGAGACTAGTTGGTTTTCAAGTCTTTTCAAGACCGCACCAAATGAAAATTTGCAGGCTGCGAGTCCACAGGGCCAGAGGTTAGTGAACCAGAGCTCTCGACCACCTACTGGGTCAAGTCAAAACGAAAGAAGTGAACACCAAAAACTAGTGAAGGAAGTTAATGAACAAATCCATAATATGCAACAAACTCCAAATACAGACACACCCTCTACTGCAGAACCGAATACTCCTCAGCCAGAAACTCAAGGCTTATTTTCTACTTTGTTTAAATCATTGTCTTCTGATGATACGGCAGGTCCTAAAACAGGTCTGCACTCTGTAGAAGGAGGGTTGTTTTCTGGTATCATGAAATTTGCCTCTACTGGTGATATGTCAAAAGGCACACAGTCTAACCCAATACACCCAAGAAATGAGCCAAGTCAAACAACATATCCTGCTCAGACCCATCTAGAAAATCAGCCACATACTCATCAACGAGCACAGAAACCATCCCCCTCAGGAGTCCCTTTTGTATCAGGTATGGAACCAGCTCAACGCAGAGACCCCACAGACTGCCAACTTTCTCAGCAACCTCCACCACCTCAGCAAGCATCTTCTCAACAAGGAAGTATTTTGTCTGGTCTTTTCAAATTAGCTTCCAGTGATAGTCTCTCAAATAATCACGCTAACTCATGGCAGCATCAGAATGTAACAGCAAGTGCTCATCCTTCTCGTCAACCTTCCAAACAAAATGTTCAAGGGCGTCAGTCAAGGATCTCAAATGATCACTCAGACAGACAGAAAATTGTAGACGGATGTTCTAGACAGAATAACAATGCATCTCAACCTGCAAGTGAACATGGTAGCTTTTTCTCTGGCCTTTTCAAATTTTCATCAGATAATTTATCTGCCACTCAGTCTGCATCAACTCAACAGCAATCAAAACCTAAAAATTTAAGACAAAGTTCTTTAGAGAATAAATCCACTGAACAGTACCCTCCTCTAGCACAAGAAGATACCCAGTCAGGAATCTTGTCTGGAATTTTTAACAAGTTAAGAGCTTCTTCTGAAGAAGTGGCACAGAGCACATGGGCTCCACATGACCAGAAACAACAATGGCAGAGTGTACAGAATGAGGGTTCTTCTCAAAATGTGCCATCATATAAACAGCAGACTCAACTGCAGGCTGTAGTGAGAGACCAAAAGTCCCCTGATTCAAGGGGGCAATCTGTGCGATGTATGGATCAGAGGGCATGTGTTACAACCTCCACAAGCTTGATTTCAAACATTTTAAAAAAGTGTTCAGATGAATCTCCTTCAGGAGCTGACATGGAAATCGACAAAGAAACAAATGGCAGTGCTATGTTTGCTTCTCGACCACATAGATGTAATGGCACTGTTGTAAATAATGTGTCTGTCTACAGTGATGACAGTAATTTGGACTTGAGGACTTTGACAAGTTATGAAAGATCACAACAAATGAATGCGGCCTATATTTCAAATAGCACAGGTCATTTACCACAGATGTCAGATTTTCCAGATTCTTCTTTCTTAAATTGTGTAAAAAACTTAAACAGCACTGACAATGTTGCTTCCTCCCCTATTGGTCTCACAGGTCAAGTACAGACATCCCAGCCATATTTAACGCAGAGCAACCCCTCCTTATATAGTTTCCCAGAGCAGCATGCTTGTCACAATAACTCAATTTATGGACTTGGTCCTAACTATGAACACTATTGGAGCCAAAATTCTGTTCTAAGAGAACAGTTGAATAACCAGTCAATGAGCTATGATCCATGGGAATATAGTCATGCACCAAGTTTAGAGGCATTGCTGGAATTGTCACAAAGCTTGAGCATGAATGTGGATGAATATCAAAAGTACTGTTCGACACATGACTGGATGGCATTTAACAACAGTCAGGAAAATAGCCTTAAGCAGCAAGAGTATCACAGGAATATAGCCAACAATTTAAATGTGCAAAAAATGTGGAGCAGCCATAACAGTTTGGATATAATCAATAACTATGGCTCCTGTATTGAAGAAGGAGGTGCTTTAAATTTGAGCAAAAAAGACAATGCTAAATTCGGCAGTTGGAAATCATTCAGGGAAGAGAGCTGCTGCAGTATAAATAGTGTAGCTTATCTTGAGGGATATTATGAGGAACATCCAACAAATTTATCTTACTCTGCTAATAGAGAAAATATACACACAAGAACATATAGACAACCTGCAAGCAATGAATGCTATCCTGGTTTAATTGGTTGCCCTAATGGCTGGAATTATACTTCTGCAACAACTGCAGATATAGAGGACTATGCATATTTTGAAGATACAGAATGGTACCAACAATGGCTCTTACTTTTAGAGCAAGGTATATGGTGGCAGGCAGATGATGGAGATTGTGGATATTTTGTCTACACTGATCACGAGTATATCTATGCTTTGCTGACAGATGGGTCTGGTCAGTATGTCTATGCATGTGCTCCAGAAGAGGAGGTGTGGGGAAATGGGCAGATGTCTGATAACTATCCAAGTGCCTTGCTCCACAATGAGATGGTTATGGTGTGTGGTTTCAAAATTCCTCTCTACAATGAGGATGAACTATTCTGGTTTCCAGGACAAGATCAGAATGAGGCTCAGCTTCTAAATGCACCCCTTGACCTGTCCGATGCATATAAGAAAGGTAATGAAATTATGAATCTGAACTTGGAAAGATTCTCTCAGATGTTTGAGAGCTCTATTCCTGCTCAAAGACAGCAAGCTATGGATTTTTCATTGTATCGATTAAACAAGGTTAAAATGGACACAAGACAGCAGACACAGAATGGTTTTGCTAACCAAGACTCTTTTCTGGAAGTCCTGGATCTGAGAGTTAATGGAACTAATTGCAATCTTAATAACAGAAGAACCAAAGAACTGCTTTCTCAAAAAGTCTGTATTTCTATTTGCCCAACTCCAACAACACACTCATCAGATGTTTACAGTTGTTACCAGCCTCGTCAGAGACGTCGTTCATCCTCTGGATTACAAGTAAAGCATATAGATGACACATCAGAGGAAGAATGGCGAAAAAGAGTTCAGCCTGGAGAGGAACAGCCGAAGAAGCCCATCAAGAAAATATCATCTCTCTTTTCTTCTCTTGTTGGAAAGAGTCAAGAATCAGAGTCACACAGAAACATAGCTGGCTCTAAAACTTTCACAACTGCCATAAATGCTACACATCCTGGAATGATTCAAGAGAAATCTGACAAGTCTTCAGTCCCAGAAGCCCAAAGTGACAAGGAGATTAAGGGCATTCCCTCTACAGGTCTCCAAGGTATAAAATCAAAGACTATAAAGAATGATATTTCTCCTTCTGTAACCCCAAAAGAAAGCACATATCAGCAGACCTCAGAAATTAGGTCATCTAAAATCTTGCCAAAAATTCCATCATCTGTAAGTGCTCAAGGTGCATCTCACAAGCCTAAACTGGCTAGACAAGCTACTGTGTCTCAGCAATCTTTTATTCCTGAAGTTTCTACAAACTCAACACATGTACCTATCGAATCTGTTTATTCTACAGATACACAAAGTGGCAAAAAACCTTCTGAACAAAATCAAGGAGGCTTTCTAAGTTTTTTCAGGAATTCCATAGGAATAGAGGAGCCAAATCAAGAGTCTGTCAAACCTTCTCAAGCTGTAACAAAGCAAACAGAGAAAAACAAATATGTCCTTGATGGAGTAAAAGATTCAAGTACAGACAAAGGCACAGGAATGACCAAACTTCTGGGGTCAGTGGGAGAATTGTTAAACATGGAAAACACTACTTCTCAGCTGCCATCAAAGGAATCCTATTCACAAAAATCCTCTGCACAACATCAGTCTTTTGGTGCAAGAAATGTTGCTAAAGAAACAGGCTATGTTTATCATAGGACTGCAACATCTGAAGGGATTCAGAAACCACAGAGACAGAGTAGATTCAGTCTGGGTAGTCAATCAAATATCCCCAAAGCATCGCAGACACCTCAGGAACAAATGCCTAAGAGTGCATCACAGATATTTTCCCCTAATTTTAATGATGAACTGTTTTCAGAGGGTTCTCAAAAAATTCCACCAACTAGTTTTAATAAATCAGAACCTTCCACCAAATCAACAAGTGGATTGTTTGGCTTTTCCATTACAACCTCTGGACGCACAAGTAGTAAGCAGGAAACTGCAGGGAGAGGGCTACTGTCAATGTTTTGTGATTCCAGTCTACAGCAGGCACCACCTCAAAGAGAATCAGCTTCTCAATGCCAAGTGGGGGATGAATCTGCAAAAAACACAACAGGCAGTAGAATCTTGTCTTTGTTTGGCAGTTCCAACACAGAAAGGGCTGCATTGTTAAATCAAACTACTGAAAAAGCACCTCAAAAAGAGACGTCAAGCATAGGTTTACGTTCTGTGTTCAATGCCACTAGTACTCGACAAACCAGCACACTACACACTGGATCATCAAATCAGGCTCCTTCTCCAAAAGAGGCATCAGGAATAAAGGTTTTGCATGTGTTTAGTGGTCCTAATACACAGCAGAATTCATCACCAGCTACGTCTACCAGTCAGCAATCATCTCATGAAATTGCACACCAAGATCCTGCAAACACAGCTTCACAAGAGACAGGATCTATTTTTGGAGGAATATTAGGTGGCCTTTCCACCTATAATGAGAGACCAGTTAAAAGCTTGTTTTCTAGGCTTGGCGGATCTAGCCCACAACCTTCATCAACCCCAGATATAATTGATGGTGCACAAAAACCACAACCTGCTGTAAGTAATTTTCAAGAAGGAATTCCTCAAAAAGAGTCACCTGGAAAAGGTCTGCTCTCATTGTTTGGTGTTCATAGTCCACAACAGAATAATAGTCCTCAAGCAACACCCATTCAGAGTGGATTTTTATCAGATTCCAATGGGAATAAAGGGTCAGCAAAAGGATTACTCTCAATGTTTGGCAAACCAAGCCATGAGCAAAATGCTAAGACATGCCTTCAACTTAATGCACAGGCCGACCTATCTCCTGGAGAAAGGTCCATGGAAAATGAGCAATCTACCAAATCTTCGGTGAAATATATGCCCTCAATATCTAGTGCTCCCACCCCACAACAACCAGACTATATTGATTCTGCGTTACCTGATGATAAACTGCCCATTTTCAGCACCCAATCTCAACCATCTTCTATTCCTCTCCTAGCTGAAACTCCAGGTTTGCTGTCAATGCTTAGTGAAGTTCATTTTCAATCCAATGAAGCACCATATATACAGACTTGTACTTCTGCGGAAGCTGTGTCTGCTGTTCCAAAGGATATTACTTCAATTGTTGACACAATTTCTGTACCTATGGAATCAACTAGAAATTTACCCACCCCTCCCATTTGTTCAGGACCTGAGATCACCTCTCAGAATGCAGCATCTGGTTTATTGTCAATGTTCAGTGGGTCAAGTTCCCAAAATACAGCCCCTCAGGCTGGATCTGTGCTTGGTGGAATTTTTCCAGGTACCACAGGACAAAAGGACATTGCTGGCAAGAGTCTGTTTTCTGGCCCCAATTCAAAGTCCAGTTCAGATGCAGAGGATCATGGACCTTCAGCCTCAAAAGAACCACCTGGAAAAAGTTTGTTTTCCATGTTTGGTGGGACAAGACCACAAGAGCCATCACCTCCAAAATCATTATTGGGAGGCATTTTTCCTGGTGGCATTACTCCTAAAGATGTTACAGGAAGAGGTCTGTTTTCCATGTTTGGTGGTCCTAGTCCAACAGCAGCACCCAGTCAGACAGAAGCAACATCCAAACCACCTGAAACTGGACATTTTAATGTTTCCTCATTTGTTTCTCAGGGAAGTACTTCAAAAGATATATTATTCAGCAAAGAAAAGAATCTTGAGTTACAAAAATCTCAGGTTATGAGTTCTGGACATTCTGGAGGAGATCACAAAACAGATAACACAGTTTCAGGTGATAGTACTAAAAAAATTGAGGACAAAGAACCAATGACTCTGCAACCACAATCTGCATCATCAAAACAACAAAACATTCATCATTCCATCACTGAAGCAGAGAAAGAAACTAAAGAGGGAACAGCTACAGCAGATACTCAGGACATGAGGGAGTCTCCTGCTTTTTCTGGAGAATTAGTTAGCAATACTCACTTATGGCCAGAGCAAAATGAAAAACAGAATCTGCTACAAAGTGAGATCCAACCTCAGCTTAAACAAGAAGATATGACTATACCAGAATCTGTATTTTCAGACAAAGAAGGTCAACAAAAACCTGCTGATGTGGAGAAGTCTGTCTTTGACACTTCAGCTGATGTAGTCTCTGGGTTCATGTCTAAAATGTTCTCTGCTGCCAGTGGACCCTCTAAAACATCAAGTGGTCTTTTCTCTTCAGCACAAACCTCATTTTTTAAGTCCACATCCATAAAAGGGTCTGAGTCACAACAGACAACTTCTCTCTTTGGCTTCCCAAGTAGCTTGCCAACCGACTCTCTAAAAAGTGACCTCCTTGGTATGTTCAAATCACATCAGGCAGTCAAGACAGCAGAAGCATCACATTCAAATACAGATTTGAATTTGAAATTTACTCCCTCAACTGAATCAACTGAAATTGCTGTCCAAGATCAAAGAGTGCCTAATGATATAGTATCATCTTCAGGGGACATAAATTTGACAGAAAATCTAATTAAAACAGAATCAGATTTAGCTCAGCAACCACGGCATCAAGTCATCAAGTCTGATGACTCAATTACAAATTTAACACCTGCAAGTGTGGACCCACCTGAAGTTACTTCCTTAACTAAGCTTAGTAATGATGAAGTCACTGAAAGTGATACAGTAATGGGGAAACCAGTTGTCATTGTTGGAGAACCTGAAGATACGTTGACAGACAAGTCAGGACCGGCTCAACAGCCTCCTGTATCGGAACCGTCCCAGTCCATGTTTGGCATGGCTGGTTTATCACCACCAAAGTTTAGTTTTATCACTGAATCTGAAGATGCCAGGAAGTCTTTTGGGTCTTTGTTTTCCTCAGCAGCTAGTAAAGGTCTTCCCACAATGCCACAAACAGATGGAGGTGGACTTTTGTCTGGATTCAAGTCATTTTCAACAAGGTTGTTTTCAGAAGAGAAGCCAATACCATCAAATAATGAGTCAACATCACTGTTTGAAACAAAAATAGGCTTGTGGCAAAAAGAAGCACTAATACCTACAAAAAAACATACCTCTTGTGTTGTTACAGCCCAGCCTAACTCGCCAGGGTATCCAAAAAGCACATCAAGTGAAACAGATGTTAGCCTTTTGGTTTTGAATGAAATGAAAGAAAATGTCAATAAAATTGACGATGAAATTATGCATGGAACTGTGATAGATTTAGACAGATATGCGTTTGAAGACCAGAATAAAAGCATAGGTTCTCTAGATGACTCAGAACTCCAAATTAGTATGTCCCCACTTGAGATAGATTGTCCATCCCCAAAAGAACAGGAATCTCAGATCCAGCTCCCATGCTCTGCAGCTCCCTCTTCTGGATTACAGCAGGAATGCAAGGAGCTTTTGAGTGCAAAAAGGCTAGTAGCATCATAAATCTCTCCCAAACAATTTATGATGAACTAACGTCAACATTAGCATTAGTGGTAGTGGCTTCCTCTGTGATGTTTTATAAATCCACTTTTTTGATCAAGTGTGTGTGTGCATACATATAGTATTCCAATTTTTGTGTCGTGTGTGTCAAGTGTGTTCCAGTATTTTCATATTATCTCATCCTAACTCTTCTTATTCCAGTAGTTTCATACTATCCTGTAGCTAACTACATCTATTTTATATCATTGTTGTATTCAGTATATAATATTGAAAATATTTTGTGGCTTATTATGCTTGTCTTTTTTGTCCCCCACACACAACTCAGTCCTGCCGGCAGTAGTCGTTTTGGATCTTCAGGAAACCTCAGTCAAGCCAGTTCTCCACTAAGTGAGATGGGCCAGGAGAGTGTTACAGGTTTAGAGCTAAAGGAGTCCTACCACTCATTCCACAGTACAGGATATCGCCCGCCTGCAAATGGACACCACCCAGCCAATGGACATACCTCCTGGGGAGAGGATGAGGTGCTGAAATCTTCTCAAGAGAAGGGAAGGAGTGAAAGCAGCACCTTAAAGAAAGACAATGTTCCCCAAGTGGAGAAGAGGCCAGAAATATCTCAAAAAAGGTATGTATATTATTGGATATGTTTTGTGGAGAATTGTGTGTCCTTCAATCTACTGCAAGACAAAAACCTGTAACTAATTTTAATAATTAATTTCTTACTATTAGCTATAGCGTCTATGGTGAATGTACTATTGAGTAGCCATGCTGGTATTTTCATTTGAGAGATTTCCAGATATTCTTTCCTCTGCCATTTTATTCCTGGCTTAAATTAGGTGGGACCCTAGGGGAACATATTGTGAGTAGGTGATGTCAGGCCATGTATCAATCACAGAAACTGAAATGACTGCTTTTCTACTAACTTGGCTTCTCTTCCCAGATGAGCGGCATTTACAGTTGTAAATGCCGCTCATCTGGGAAAAGAAGTTGTAGTGTAGTAGTTGTAGTGTAGTTTTGTCATGGTGAATAGTTTTGCCTTGTGCTTTTCAATCTATTTAGTTATTATTTGAAGTGGTAAAAGGAATGGTAATCAGCCAGTATCTGTTGGTAGGCAGTTAAATGTAAAGCTCATTATACATCCACAATGCTGCTACACAATGATTTGCTAATAAGCTCAGTTAGATGGTTGAGAGATCAAGAATAGGTTCAGTTCCTGATGCTTGTACTGGTATTTTCCTTAAGCAACCCTTTTAAGCTGTGCCACTTCATAGCATGGTCTCTGCAGTTGATTGTGAGCATTTCTTTGAGCAAGTGCTGGCTGACTGATTGAACATATTAAACTATAAACTTGTCTCAAAGCAAGTGTGTCTTTCTCAGTATCCAGGATGTACGATCTGCCTTGTCTGTTTCCGATTCTCGAGTGCGCTGGATAAAGGCCTTCAACAAAGTGAGACTTCAGCTTCAGGAGGTATAGTAAAGCGCTCATACCTTCCATCTCCTCTGTCTGTTTCTTCTCCAGCTTATTTCTTTTCTTTGTCTGTTCCTTTTCGTCACCTAAAACACCATAGAGAAGTCTTATATCCCTGTTATTTACCCCTATAATTAACTTCTTACCACAATATTGTTTTGAAAACTTCTGTCAGGTAAGTATGAATCACATTCATACTTCAACTCACTCGTGACCAAATGTCTCTGATTGGTTGAGTTTCACCACAGTTTTGTACATTTACATTTAAGGCATTTGGCAGACGCCCTTATCCAGAGCGACTTAGATTTATCTCATTTATACAACTGAGCAGTTGAGGGTTAAGGGCCTTGCTCAAGGGCCCAGCAGTGGCAGCTTGTCAGTGCTGGGATTTGAACTCATGTTCTTCACTCAGTAGTCCAACATCTTAACCACTGAGCTACCACTGTACTGATACATGTTGAACCCCCTGCCACAACAAAAGATACAATATGAAAATCCTGGTGTATTAAATGGCTAATTGCACTGGTGCTCCTTCAGCACTCAAAAAAATGTCAGTTTGTCCGAGAATGTGATGTGTGATCCACTTGGCTAGAGCAAAAGTACCCACGGAATGGCTATTAAGCTTTTACCTATGTCATTTGGGTAAAGCCTGCTGAGATTCTGCTACTCCAGTCCTCATAGCTCTAATCTGTAAAGGTCAGAAGCTCTCTAGACATCAGAGATAAAATCTGAAGGACTAATTAAACATGGGCGCACAGTGGGGACGGATTAGTAAATCCTGGGCCCCTAGACAGGAACGTAAGCAGAGCTCCCTCCCCATCTCACTATGCATGAACTCAACTTTGAGTTACAAGTTTCTGAAGTTGTGGAAGATTGACAGTGTTTCTTGCTTCTTTTATGTATTTATATACATATGTGATATGCAACGTACACTAACATGGATTTATGGATTGTATGGTATCTTGGCTGCATAAAATAGTGTAATTTCATGCCTGTTTATATCTAGACAAGGTTTTTTTTTTGATTGAATTTATTAAATCAAAGAGTTATTAACATTATATGAACACTATTTAATGTTATTGTATGTTAACAACATGTTGTAAACTGTAAAAGGATGACATTATGAACATGACCTAAAATGCTCTGAGAAATCTTGTCAGAAGCTAGTTGGCTAACATTAGCTTTGAAAATTATAATATTTATTAATATGAGCTAGCAATAATCTGAGGAATCCTGTAAGGTTGGCTCATGTTAGCTTGCCGGCTAGCATTAGCTTGCTTGTTAGCATTAGCGGTGAAAATAATCACGTTTATGAATATGACCTAAAAATCTTCTGAGAAATCATGTCAGTTTGGCTCATGTGAGGTAGGTGGCTAGTGTAGTAGTGAAAATTATAACATTTATGAAAAAGAGTTAGAAATCATTTGAGAAATCATGTCACGTTGAATTATGTTAGCTTGCTAGTGCTAGCTGAGAAGATTCAAACATTTATGAATATGACCTAAAAATCCTGTCTGATTGGCTAATGTTAGCTTGCTGGCAAACACCAGCTGTGAAAGCACCACATTTATGAATATGACAAAAAAATCCTTTGAGAAGTCCTGTCAGAAGCTAGCTGACTAGCATTGGTTGGGAAAATTATAACCTTTCTGAATATGACTTAGAAATCCTCTCAAGTTAGGTGATGTTAGTTAGCTAGCTAACTAAATATGACACATATGAATGCCAGTGACCTCTTTCTTCCTATCTGAGTTCCATACATGAAAGACACGCCCAGAAAGACTGCCATCTATGGTCTTAAACACACACTTTCTCATTTTCACTTCTCCTTATTTGCCTTGACATGCTGTAATTATGAGATCAGGGCTTCTGTGCTTTTTTTATGTGGTTTTGTGTGGGTTTGTGTGGCTTTATTGGAGCTGAAATCAAACCAAACTGTTGATATTAACATTGAATAATCACAACTGTTTTTTTTTTTATTTTATTTTAATAAAAGTCGAAGCATCTGGAGCATTATTTCTGAGAAAATGATGGTACATTCAGATAAATTTTTTTAAATTTTATTATTGAATAGATTTGTGTGTTTATTGTGCTGCTGTTAGATGGTGGGTGTGAAGCAAAGTGGTGCATTAATATAACTGAGTTAATGCTAATGAAGTACTCTTATACAGCAGTTCTGACATGAGGCTCCATTATGGTGATTGCTAGTGTGAGGGCTGGTGGAGATGCCAGCGTAAACGCCTGCTAATTGTATAGAGTCGAAGTGAGAACAGGCTTTCTTGCACACGCATAGAAATTTCTGTGTCGTGAAGGACACAGGGAAGCACACGGTATGCAAACCGTTAAAAAGCCAATAATATAGGAAAGTTAGCCATGAATCATTCTGCCAGTGTGCTGTCTCATGGCTGTGACATAGGTGTGTGACTGAAATACAGATAAAGTGGCAAGGCTCATGAGATGAGTAAACATGTAAATTTATACAGAGTTTTTAATGTTGTCCTTACAGGAGGCATCTTCATCCACAAAGCGCAAGAAAAAGAGAGAATGGAAGTGAGGGATAAAAGAGATGAGAGACCAAGTAGAGAAAGATTAGCTTAGTGAAGGAATACATCTGAGGATACAGACAGAAGGAAAGGAGAAAGAAAGACTGGAGGGATGGAGAGAAGGAGAGAGAGAGGGAGGGACAGTGGCGAGGTTGTCCGAGGATGAGCTGCTAGACTGTAACAGTGGCGTGGACTGTACTCCGTTCAACTCTGCCACACAATAAAGAGTGCCTCCTTTTAAAAATCCACTTCCTGTGGCTAGTGTTCACTCACTCATTTCATTCTGATGAGGAGGGAGTGAGAGTAGTGATGGATTTTATCCTCCGGATGTTTTAATCACTTGTGACACTTCTTATGTTGACGTGTTCTCAAAGTGAAGCCTCGTCTCCTGCTCTGTAAGGTAAGATTATGCTTTTTGTCCAGATTTTTCAGTTGTAGTGTTAATGATAATGCATAAATGTCAAAGCAGCAAAATAATGTTATACATTTTCCTTTCTCATCAAACTGAAGCTTTGTTTTAGAAATGTTTAATTAATTAGAGTTTAATGTTATAGTCTGTAATCAATAACTAATCAGTGACTTAAAGTATTTTTAAATAATACGTAAAGCAGGTCTGACATCCATCCCGAGTGCAGCCAACAAAAAGGACAAAGAGGGAAGGAAACACTAAGGAGTCTAATATATAAAATATAATGTAGTCTTGCCTTGCAGCTTCCAGATGATTTAGAGAGAGCTGAGTGCAGTAACGAGATTAAACAGGACATGGCCACTGAGAGCTAATTAACTAGATTTCTCAAATGGTCTCCGTTTTGATTTCTGTACTGATACAAAGTAGAGTATCACAATATGCAGTAGCAAAACGATGCCGTGGATTATACTATTTTGAATTTCTGTTTTTATGCATGTTAATTGTTTCTAGAGCGTAAACGAACATACATTACTGAATAAAACGCTTATGTATTTAGATTTGTTAATGGCAAACACAATTGTTGGCAAAAAAGTTTTTTCCTCTGGGTTGCAATAAATGGCAATTTACAATTTTAAGTTGTCTGCCGTTTGAGTTATAAAGTTAGGCTACATACAGTTCACTAGCACATGTGCTGTATTGTGCCGTTTGACAAATCTATAAGCATGATACAACATCAACATAGTATTCTCCTACTTCAATAAAGACTGAATTGAAATAATTTGATGCTTCATGCAACATAAGACTAACCAAGGTGTTATCAACTTCTGGACCAGCCCAGATGCAAACACAGCAAGTATTTGAGTGGAACTGTCATATTTTTTGTTGACCCGGAACTTTGCAAGGAAGGAACTTTTTAGGATCTTCACAAATTTTTTTTTGTTTAATGCCTCTGATCTAAAGCCATCTCCACTGCAAAACTTTAGACCCCAAAAATGGACTTGCGCTGTAGTTGAGAAATGTTTCTCATTCTGGAGTTTGCATCTCAGGTGAACATGAGACACACCTGTGAAATGTAAATAAAATTGATTACCAGACCTTGACTTCCCGACCTGCATCTCTGAGGTTTCCAATGTATACTAGTGATTAGCTCATGGATCATGCAAACGCACACATCCAGTTCATGAGTGGTATAGGACAGAGGTTAAAGCTCAGGTGTGGGTGGGATTAGGGGTGTGTTGAAATGGCGCAGATTTTCATTAACACTGGATTATTTGGTCAGGCATTTGAGATGCAAAATTATATGCAGAAACTTTATTTTCAGCTGTAGATGAAGATCTTGTTAATATTTAATATCGCTTCATACACTATATACAGTATTATTGATTTTATTTGATAATGTATACAATTAGCATTATGAAGATATCATGTTAACAAAAAATGAGTAATTTTAGTCAATACTGTTTCTAAAATAGGTACTGGTCAGGGCTGTCTGAAAGAATAATCTGAAATGTCCTATTTCATTGTCCGGGCAGCAAGCCAAAGCTTATCCTTGAGTGCCACCACGGCAAACACATATTACTGGAGTCCCGGTTACAATCATGTCGACTACTCAGTGCATTTAGGAGCATAGCAGGACTGTGTCTGAATTTCAATGACCATCTCATTGTGCATTAGCCATTAGCTGTGCATATTATTAGAGCATATTATGGTGAAATAGATTGCTGTTGCTTGCTTCAGATGTAGACTGACTACTTCCCCTCATTGAAACTGATTCATTTTTATCAGACATTGTAGCCTGGTGATGGATGACATTTAAAAAAAAATTAATATTTTAGTAGACTACACTTTCAAGATGTTAGAACAGTTAGATTTTTCCTCATTAATGGTAATGATTTCAGTAGTTGATTCTCCACATATATTACAGTTGGGTATATAAAGGGGGGAAAACAGTCCCTGCAATTATTCTGCTGAAAAAAGACCAGCTAAATGTGGTGTCAACCTGTCAGACTGGGGAAATGGTAAAGTAGCCATTAGACTCAGCGGGGCTCTAAATGACAGTGGTGCCTACAGCTGGACTGCTGTAACTCTCGCAGTGTGGGACTTGCAAGCGGAAATATCACCCTACTCTAAATACATTTCAAAGCCTCCATATTCAGAAACAGTTCAGAGAAATGCTGTCAAAGAGAATCCAAAGTATAATTGGTTCAATTGGATTCAATAAACTGACTGTTTTTGTGTATTCATATTCAATATGCCATTGATATTGACAACACTGGTGCTTTGATTCAGAAATGGTTTCATCATATGCAGCAGTTTGATTGAGAAAGGTACATGTCCACTCTTCCATTGAGTTACCACTTGGCTTACATTGCCAAATATGTTTGCATCAGGATAACTCAGTTTATGAAACTGAACAAGGATTTTTTCATGCACTACAGGTGACCATTCTCAAGTGCCTTGATGCCGATCAACATGTAAGGAACTCCTTAGTCTAAGGAGCCTAAGTTGGTCGACACTTGAACATCTGATGCTCCGGAATGTTACCACGAAGTCATAGTGATGAACGGGATGAGACAAACGAAACTGGCATCTTCCAGTCCAGAAGAAAAGAACTGGGCAAGAAGAGAGCCCAGAGCCTCAAGGTCCGACATGGCCTATGCAAGAAGATTCAGAAAGTTTTTCAGGGTCCAACAGAGCTTGACACTTATAACCTTCAGCATACCTCTGCAGAAGTGGAGGAAGACATGTTCGTCTATGGAATAAGCCGGGAACCTTCTAGCAATGTGTCTGCTATCACCTCAAATAAAAGTCCTATTAAAGCAGACAATAAACACCTGATGGGAGAGGTTGAGAACAGTGAAAATACCATCAAGATTCCATGCTCAATACCAACTAACAGCCCTGCCTCAGACTATAAAGTCTTAGCTAACACAGCTTTTATGGACAAAAGAGCTAACATGGAAGAGCCTCAAACACCTGAGAAAGAAGAGACAGAAGGTGGAGGAAGAAGCAAGGAAAGACGTTCCAGCACTATAGTAGAGCATATTTTGAAAGAGCTTCAGGGAATTAATAAAATCCAGGAGGAGATCTCAGACTTGAGGCAGTACCTGAACTCAGTGAGCGGTTCCGTTGATGAGGTGTCTTTCTGTGTGGATTCTGTGCTGACGGAAATTGAGGGGCTCTATTCTGCGAGCATTACTGGTCAGCCCTCACCTCAAAGGCTAATGGTTTATCACAGGAGCAATCAGAATGATGTAGCTGCTACCCCAAGACGTAGAAGTCCGTTGTTAAAGAGGCCTGAAAAGAATGAAACCCCTTATTGTGATGTACCAAGAAAGTCCAGAGCGCATCATGCTGAGGTCTCAGACAACTCAGAAGACTCATCCTGCAGAGTACGCCCTTCCAATTACTCCAATCATGACAGGGTTTATGGCCAGGATTTTCCAAGTTCTAGTTCCTTGTCAGGTCATAGTTTTAAGAGTATAGATCGTGATGACAGTTACCATTCCATGGAGGCAGATCTACAAAGAGGTGGCTGGGATACCTCAGGCATGCATTTAAGTGAGAGTGGAGAGGGAGGATGGAGTGGGGACACAGGATGGAGTGAGGAGGATTCCTGCTCTTGCCAGAATAGCGTTGATGATTTAGAAGGCCACAGACAACTTGATACCTGGTGTAGATATAATGGTGGAGCAACTAGCAGCACTCCAGGGCATTCTTCCCGAAGCAGCTCCGAGCACCTTTCTTTACTGTTTGGACACCAGTACAGCTCACTATCCAGTTTGTCCAGTGCTGCAGACTGGAGACATCCCAGGAGACATACAGGCCCTGATATTGAATGTGATTGCACACTGAATTGCCCATATTCCCGTAGTTCAGGTTACCACACCATGGATGCATATGCCGACGACCTGTGCAGTGGCCCATCCAGAAGCATTAGTTGTTCCACTATGGTGCTGACAGATTATGATGATGTCTGCCAAGATCTGCACTCTTCTTGTGAAAATTGCCTGAAGGGGGATGTGTATTCTGGAGACAGCACAGAGAGAAACTGGTACAAGAAGGTTTACCCAAGCATGTCTGAAGAACAGCTTGATCCAGATGACTCTGAGAATATGGATAATCCCAACACGTGTAATGTTGGGATTGATGTAGTAAAGATAAACAAAGCCATGCTGACCTTTCAGTCTGCTCTCTGTGGAGCTATGAAGAGGCTTGATGGATCTGATGAGAATAATTCTGACATTCCTGAACAACATTCAGATGAACTTGTGGAGGATGACTCAACTGTAGAGGGATCTGATTTAGATCAGGTAATACAAACTAGCAGTGAGACCTTAGATCAGAGCTTGTCACCTCAGAAGAGAAATGGTGGCAGACGATTTCAAGAAGAATATGAGCTTAGTGACCTACAACTACAAATGGACCAAACAAATGACTCGCAGATCTTTGATCCTCAGGAATCAACTTCTGGTACAGTGTCTCCTTCTTGTAATCAAACTGAATACTACTCAATGGGCCATTCATCCAGTGGAGATGAACCGCCAACAGATCAAGAGCTTTTTCATGAGGCTGGTTCTCTTGAATTTATCTCAGAGACGGTGACAGTCGAGAACTGTCATGGGGAGACAGGTCATAAGGAAATGACCCAGTTTGCCTGTGAAGGCACTGAGCCAGGATCTCTGGGGACAGTCCTTGAAGCAGAGGCTGAGTGTGATCGGGTAGCAGCTCAGGTAATCTCAGGCAATGACGACCCTGATCAGGTAGACCCTCACCACCAGAAGTGCCTTGCCAATATCCAGCGTGTTCTCAAGGAGCAGAGACAAAGACATAGGTTGTCTCAGATTTCTAGAGAGTCAAAGCATATTGTTTCAGAGGACGAATTCAATCCAGGTATAATTTACATGTAAACATGTCTGTCTTAAAGTTTTTAATCTTTTGCAGTAAACTTACCATAGCTGTTTTGTCTTGATCTGTTTTTCAGAGGAAAGCAGAGAGATTAATCAGGTCACTTAAAAACATTTTGGTCAAAATTTTATTTTACTGAAATTGCATTCACACATTTCCATCTTGTCTTATTTATTCAAACAATCATAACTAAGAGCATGCTCTCTTTATCAATGCATGTGACCAATGCAGAATATTGTCCTCAATCTCAGTGACTTGTGTCTGGTTTTGTGCACATTATTGTTTAAAAGTACTGTCTGTGTGTTGTTTTAATAAAATGTAACGTCTTTGTCATCACACATCCTTGGAGGAAACATGGACACAGACCACAATTGTCTTTGTTTTTACTAACTTTTGATTATGTAATGAAAGTGGTGAAACTTAACCAATCATGCATTCATCATTTATTTTATTCTTTATTATCGAGGTTTTTGGTTTCTTTAGAAAGTCTCCTGTCACAAGACTAAAATACCAATCAGAATTGTTTCTCTGAATAAAATAGGGCCGGGAGAATGGAGACAATTCCAGACATGACTGGGTCAAAGCAGGGTGAGTTCATTTTTTCCCCCAGATTTTTAAATGTTTTATTGTAGTTTAGCTAAATAAACGTTTGTTTTTATATATGCAGTTGAGTGCAAACATTTCCATACCCCAAATCAACATAGTGCTTCGTTATCACAAGTTTAAAGTTACTTAAGAAAAAATCGAAATAATATTTCTGAATGTCATATAAATGTGGAAAGGGGGTATTAAGTTTGGTAGTAAAAAACAAAACAAGGACTCGCACCAGTCTTTTGAGCATATTTTGAGACATTTGCTATCTTGTGTATTCTATTAAAATTATAATATTTTGTCTGTATGTATGTGTTTGAATCTCTTATGGATTTTCTGTGTTGTCCACAGAAGTGGGAGTGGCCTGTTTGGGATTGACAGCATGCCAGACTTACGGAAAAGGAAACCAATCCCTCTTGTTAGCGATGTGGTAGGTGCTGATTTAATGTTTTTTCTCTCAAACGTTTTTTTTTTTATTGCTTTGTTTTAGACATTGCTAGTGTCCATTAGCGCAACCTTGATTAACCTAACTGCATCTGATTGCTTTGTTTTTTCTCTATAAAATTAAAAAAACTGTAATTAGTTCATGAAATCTGATTAAGATTTTATGAACTAATTATTAGAAGTAGTGATTTTATGTTTGCATTTTATTAAATTTGATGAAGATTGGCTAGCTGGGAATTAGTTCTTGCTTGCTCTACTTTATTTCTTGAATTAGAGTCACTATTTTAAGATGTTTTAAATTTGTTGGTCTGTTTGTTCTTTTTTTTTTTAACAAATGCATATTGACGAGATGTTTTGCAAGATAGTTTAAAATAGTCACTCACAAAACATTTTCCTTACTGTTAAAACATTGTCCTGCAGCTATTAATGCATGTGTAAATACATCATGTAAATGATTTCCAGTCAGTTTCACAAATGGACAATATGGTAGAAGTGTTGATATAAAATCATTTTTATTTTCTTTGAAATAAACTTCTACCTCTTTTGAATGCATTCACCCATTGTATCCAGGCTATGGTAAGTTTAAAGAGTGACCCCACTATTTTTTGCAGATAAATCCACTATAGCTGTTGTTTATGTTCAGTAGGAATGGATGGTACTGACTTTGCGAATCAGTATTTCTCCATTCCGGTAACGTGCAAATACGATTATTTAAGATTCTTTCCTCTACTGTACCTTCACTTGCTCGTCATGTCGAACTTGAATGAACTTTTGCTTCCTCATATTCAGGCATGATGAGATATCTGCCATGCAAATGAGATATACTTGTTTGTCCATGGAAACCTGTCCATGTGATGTTTGTTTTCATGTATTTGCACACTAAAACAAGAGTCATTGTTCCCCCATCAACCAATCACTAGCCTTTACATTGCTTTACATGCATAGCCATGTAGAACACTTTTAGACGCTCTAATACAATTCCACATCCTGTTGAATTGTGGATGAGTCCTAGTTTACGAGTTTACCAGTGATGGTCAGGTTCCTTCCTCAACCCTCTACCTTTTTTACTCTTTAGACCTTTGTTTGATTTATTTATTTCCCAGCACACCCATTTCTTGTCGTAGTTTTTTTTTTTTCTTCTTCTCTATCTGTGAACCTCTCGGTTCAGAGCTCCATCGAACACCAATGCAATTGGTAGGATACATTCGGAATCTCTTGTTTCTGCTTTGGGTTTTCTCTTTTTTTTTAAAAATTGTGCTTAGTCATCATCCAGATTCTGAGTATGTTGTAATATAATTTTTGTTCTCCATGAAACAGGCGCTGGTCCAGGCCAGAAAAGCAGGCATTGCATCTGCCATGGCTTCCCGAGCCTCCATTAAAGACGAGGAGCTGGTGAGTAAGATACTAATGATATATTTTGTGAGAACTTTCTACCAATGCCAAGTCTGTGCTGATGTATTAAACTATTGCAGGCATTTTTCTTCACAAAAGAATGGCCTCTCAGTCAATAAAAATTCGTTCTGACACTGAACACCACTTGTTAGAAATAAGTAGCTGGATGATGTGAGGTAGTGATAATGGTTCGTCACTACAATGCCTTATGCAGCTTCTAAAAAGTAAATTGTAAAGTGTTGTGAATACACTTTACGCTGAAAAAAAATCTCACACTCCAAAACTGAGTAAAAATCTAAAGCGGCTTAGCACTGTAATGCTATTTTATTAAGCAAGATTTTTTTTTTATTTTTTTTTATTTTTTATTTTTTTGGATTTATGTCAGACTAAACTAAGGGAAGAAAGTAAGGTAAAAAATGTATTAGACAAGATAAAACTTAAGTTTTCCATTAATGGTTTGACTTATTTTGTTTGTTTAATAAATAGAATGTAAAAAATTTCAGCAAGTTTATTTATTTTGGGTCTAAAATACCTATATATGAAATATGCAAATACATATTATATCTAATTTGAAAATATATCGAATATGATCCATGACAATAATTGTTGGTGTTTACAAAATATGTTTGTTGTTTGTGGGTTAAAAATGGTGAAGTAATTTTGCTGT
Organism: Pangasianodon gigas; assembly: GCA_022758105.1. Classification (NCBI taxonomy): domain Eukaryota; kingdom Metazoa; phylum Chordata; class Actinopteri; order Siluriformes; family Pangasiidae; genus Pangasianodon; species Pangasianodon gigas. The sequence goes on along the minus strand of CM040470.1, from coordinate 21,226,327 downwards.
CGGGACATGCTGTTATTGATTATTTTCCTTACGTAAAGGAATGTTAAGATGTTCTTTCCTCTCCCCTGCAGAAGAACCATGTGTATAAGAAAACGCTGCAGGCTCTTATCTACCCGATCTCCTGCACAACGCCGCATAACTTCGAGATTTGGACAGCGACAACTCCGACGTACTGCTATGAGTGTGAAGGGCTGCTGTGGGGTATCGCGCGTCAGGGCATGAGATGCACCGAGTGTGGGGTCAAATGTCACGAGAAGTGTCAGGAGCTCCTTAACGCAGACTGCCTGCAGCGTGAGTATGGACCGACTGTCCGAAATCAGCAATCATATCAAACCTGATACGTTACAGCTTTCTAAAAATGTAAATGGGAGTTTGAAGAGTAGTTGGATGTTTGAATAGAGATTCTGGCTTAAATGAAAGTACTCAAGATGCCAGATTATGACTTATAACTAATTTGATGTTGACAAAAAACTCCTAAAGTGCTGGATAATAGAGGAAACAGGTCTGTGTCCATAATAGAAAGCTTTTCACCTTTACTGGACTGCTTACTTGTAAAAAGTCACTTGGATAAGGGTGTCTGCCAAATGCCATAAATGTAAATGTACTTGTCAGGTACATTTACATGGAAACTCCACTATGACCAAAAAAAATTTGTAACTGCAGCCTAACAATACTAACCCTTTCCCCAGCATCAAGAAACTTGAAACAGGAAGTAACGTGACAAGTTGAACCAATCACATTACTTGGCATGCAGCACTGAGAGCAGATGACTTCCACACCTGATGGGGACTTCATTACAGTTCATCACAGGTTGAAGTGAACCCCAGATCACAGTTTTCAAGAAGACCAGCGATCCGTTCTCTGGACTGCTCCTGGGCTTAAAAACTTTTCACACGTCACCAAATGTACCAGGGCAAATGGCTGGAAAAAATGCAAGCATGAAAACATCCTCAGTCACTGCTTTGAAATATTAAAGCTAGTCATGTTTTTTTTTTTCCCACTAATCCAATTGCTGAGCAAAACTACAGGTAGAAAACACAGCAACACAGTAGCTGCTGCAGTGACTGTGCAAATGAATTATCCAAACAGCAATCTTACAGAAACGTCACACTACAGATGACAGCTCCATTAGCTGCTCCAGGAATGATTTAAAGGGAGGTCAAAAGCAGGAACCTGATTATTACTCTGTGTATTTGGAGACTTGCGGGATTGATAAGGCTGCTGTTTGTTTACAGTGTTTTGGAAAGGTACTGTTTCTAATTATAGCTGTGGGAGGTGATGGTTGAAACAGGATGTAGATCCAGTTTGAAAATCTGTTTCTTAAAATTCTAATGATGTGGTTATCATTTTGATCTCTAGTGTGGCTACATCGCTGGCATGACCTTGTATTTGAACCAAACATCCTTACAGGGAAAAATCCACCCTGAACACGCTGCATACTAATCTTTACAATTGACAATCATCCAAGATTTATTTTGTAATGAAATGTAATGACTTTTTTAGTTTAATCCTCTTTCATCGACAATGGTTTCCTACATTACATAAAGGAGTGGAGTTTTCCTTTAGAGGCAGTACCATTTTCCATATGTGTACACATGTATTTTATTAGTTCTGTCTCGTTAACTGCAGGTGCGGCAGAGAAAAGTTCAAAGCATGGTGCGGAAGATCGCACGCAGAACATCATCATGGCCATGAAGGACCGCATGAAGATCAGGGAGAGGAACAAACCCGAGATCTTCGAACTCATCAGGGATGTGTTCATGATCAGCAAAACGGTCCACGCCCAGCAGATGAAGACCATCAAACAGAGCGTTCTGGACGGGACTTCCAAATGGTCGGCTAAGATCACCATTACCGGTATGAACTCTTCAGTCCTTTCACATCTCATGCTACTGAACGAGAAGCAGCTTCCTAATCCGTTTAAAGGATTATATGTATATGTATTTTATCTGTGTACAAGTTGGCCAAATTGGTGCAGGTGATTAGGAACCAGTATACCTAAATCTCTGTGTGTGTCTGTGTGTGTGTCTGTAGTGATGTGTGCACAGGGCCTGCAGGCCAAAGATAAGACAGGCTCCAGCGACCCTTACGTGACTGTCCAAGTGGGAAAGACGAAGAAGCGCACCAAGACCATCTACGGCAACTTGAACCCGGTGTGGGAGGAGAAGTTTCACTTGTGAGTGCGCTTCCCATTCCCATTCCCATTACTATGCTTTGTTAGCTTCAGGAAGTAAGTGCAAGTAAACTTTTGCACTCAGCGGTGCCTCTGATGTTTTCTCATGTATGTTAATTTTTGTTTTCTCAGTGAGTGCCACAACTCGTCAGATCGCATTAAGGTGCGCGTGTGGGACGAAGACGATGACATCAAGTCACGCGTGAAGCAGAGGCTGAAGAGGGAGTCTGATGATTTCCTGGGACAGAGCATCATCGAGGTGCGAACGCTCAGCGGAGAGATGGACGTCTGGTACAACCTGGGTAAGTGTGTGCGTGTGTGTGTTTGCGAAAGTGTGAAACCATTTTTTTGGGCTAGCAAATACTCATTTACATCTTTGACAGAAACACACAGATACAGACACACAGACATAGACAGACAAACATATAGGCAGAGACACACACACAGAGACAGACAAAGACAGAGACAGACACACAGATACAAGACAGAGAGACAGACAGAGAGACAGACACACAGATACAGACAAAGACAGAGACAGACACACAGATACAAGACAGAGAGACAGACAGAGAGACACAGACAGACACACACAGACGGAGAAATCAAATACAGAGAGACACAGACAGACAGACGCAGACAGACATACAGAGACACTTGCATAGACAGATAGTAATTGTCGTATTTTTTTTTCTCTCTGCTTGCTAGAATTTTCTTGTTAGCAGTGTCGTTACATAAGACCAATTAAATTCTACCATGCTGTGAGATATTTTCCAGAAACATCAAGAGTATCTCAGATCACACACTAAAATTCTGTGCAGTCACTGATGGTCTGACAAAATGAGACTAGTCTTGTTTATTTATTTATTTATTTATTTATTTATTTTGTAATTGTTAGATCAGGTCTGTATGTATCTGTTTGTGGGTATGTATCTGTTTGTGGGTCGTCCCAGGAGCTCGTGTGATTTAGGGAATTAGTGAAAGCTGAGTTGGCGAGTGTGTAAGTGGACTGTGGGGATGAGTGAAGGCCCGCCGGGTCTCTCTCAGCTCTGTGGTCTCTCCTCAGATGACATTATGCTGCTTCTATTTTAAGCCTCCGGAGCCTTTTGTGCAAATCTGTTCTGTTCAGAGTGCAGCGACTCGGCCGGCTGATGGATGAGCATGAGGCGGACATGCTTTCATCGTTATTTATATAATATTATTTATTAGAATTAGTATTTAGAACCACATAAATCCAAATAATAGTAGTCATGTTACACTAGAACCAAGCCTCCATAATTATTGGCACTCTTGGTAAAGAAAAGGTTTAAAAAGTGTTTTATTCAGCTTACACCACAGCAATTTGTCCACACTCATGATTTTTTTTATTAACTATAGAATGTCATTTAATATGTTTTATCTATTTATAGTTACATGTAATGTTGTGGAACATCCATGAAACAAGCTAGTTCCTGTTGTCATTCACATTATAGTAGCTATAAACAGTAGTTCCCTCAGCAGCCTCTCTTTTTTCTCTCTCTTCATGTTAATAAGACAAATTATGAAAGCATCCAGCGCTCAAGTATATTTTCTGCAAGTTGTTACTATAGAAACACATTATTATAAACCTGTGATATAAACTACGGTGAGGTGAATTCAGGATCTGCGCTCAGAATAAATTCATTCAGTTTGTTGACTAACGTGTGTATAAATAGCCGGGACACGGATTGGGTGTGTGTGAGTCACATCTTTATTACTCAAATCTCTCCATGTCTCTTGCTGCACAGTTGCTTGCAGTTTGGATGGAGATGCATCTGCTTCACTGAAAAACATGCTACAGATCCGTTAGAAATTCCTATATATCAATAGGAATTTTCTCAAATAGGATTTATCTCTCTCAACTGCAAGTTATGAAAAAAATGTTCAAGTGCTATATCTTTTTCTGACTTAATATCTCGTTATTTCAACTTAATAACTAGTCCAGATGTTATGTCATTTGAAAATAACCGTTTTGACAGTTGGAATCAATTTAAGCAAAACCTTGACAATACCTGAATGCATTAACATTGAGTAAATTAACAATGAATAGATGTATACGGTATATGTTAATTAAATTCCACTAAAGCTTACTTGTATCTTAGAAACAGTTTAGAGAATGAGAATTATGTAAGGAACTGACACACACTGACTGTACGTTTATGCATAAATGATTTTGTATTATTATTTTCATATAACTGAATAGTCTCGAGTGTGCCCAGAAATGTTGTAACATTCAGTTTATTAATGAATGACACATCATGCATTTTAACAGTTTATAGCTGAGATTTAATGTTGTGGAAAGTCTGAGAGACAAGTTAGTTCCTGTTATCACTTATGTTATAGCCACGATAAACAGTTTTTCTCTCACCAGCCCCTCCGTTTCTCTCTCTCTCCCTCTCTCTCTCTCTCTCTCTCTCTCTCTCTCTCTCTAACAATCACAGCTTGATGTTTTGTCATAGCTTGACCCCTCTGTCCTAAAGACTTTCCTGTGCTGGAAATGTTACAAAGCACTGACACTTGAGACTTGTTCCATAAATGTTAAATAAATGTCTCCTGACAAAAACATCAATGATTTTTTTTTTTTTTTTTGTTAAACGCATTTAAAAAAAAATCTGTTTATTATTAGTCTTAGATTATGTGGAGAATCCACCGCACATGTTCCTGTGTATGAGCTGTTACTATAGAAACAATAACGTATTAGAAAGAGTGCATGAATATAAACTTATTGCTCATGTTACAGCTGGAACTACAGTCCAAGCCGAGCTGTTATACACAAATAATCCACACCTTCTGACCAATCAGATTTGAGAATTCCTCAAAGCTCATATTCATAGAATAAATTGTGGGATGTTAAATATTAAGTCGAAACAATGGGATTTTGAGCCGGAATAACAACACAGCACTTATACATTTTGTTTTTCACACCTTGTGGTTCAGGACTCATTTTTTAAGCTTAATCTTGATTTCCTCTGTGTGTATTTCATGTCCTGAGCTTCTCGTTGTCCTTCTGTTGTTTGTCTAATTGCCCTTTTTTGGAGCTTTGTCCTCCACAATGAGTCTAGCAATTACAGGCAATAGTAGTAATTGAGTCTTTCTCTGTTCCTCTCTCTCTCTCTTTCCCTCTCTCTCTCTGTCTCTCTCTCTCTCACACGCGCACACACACACACACACACTCTCTCTCTCCCCCACTCCCACTCTTTCCGACTGGAGCGATCTTGCTTGATTATTATGTACCGACTCCCGTCGGAAATCGACCGATCAGTCGTCGTGTATAAATTACCCCTTAATGATTTGCTTGTCAGGGGAAGAAGCAGCACAGGCGAATCCCGCATTTCTGGAAAAAGGCCACAATGTTCTCAGTCCTGTTCTTCCTACATACGTTTTTATGTGAAATAAGAAGTGGAGCGGCAGTTTTTATTCCACTGACTCATTACATTGATTTAGTTTAACATTAGTTTGGAGTTCAGCCAACTGAATGCCGTTTACACTCTCTCTCTCTCTCTCTCTCTCTCTCTGTCCCTGTCTCTCCCTCTCTCTGTTTATGTCCTTTCTCAGAGAAAAGAACAGATAAGTCAGCGGTGTCTGGCGCTATCCGTCTTCACATCAGTGTGGAAATTAAAGGAGAGGAGAAGGTGGCCCCGTACCATGTGCAGTACACCTGTCTACACGAGGTAAAGTATCACACACCTACACACAGCACAGCATTTAAAGATCAGCTTAAGCAAATTTTATGAAAATCGACTGGAAAAGGGAAATCTTCTTATTATGTAAAGAATAAAACATGACAAGGCATGCTATTAAAGGAAACGAATCAAGATGAAGAGGAATTACTGTTACCATCCCAAAGCTGATTATTTTTGTATAACGTTATGTCCCAAAGTGTTTTATTCCTCTTATACCACAGCAATTTGCTAACAGTTACCATTACTTATGTATTAATAAACATATAATACAATAACATCATACTTTTTAACATTTTATAGTTAAATTCCATGATGTGGAACATCCACGAGACAAGGTAGTTTCTGTTATGACTTGCCTTGTAGCAGCTATAAACTCTTATTCTCTCACCAGCCTCTCTTGAACTTAATAAGACAAAAAAGTGCAACTTGTCACGTAACCGAGAAACCACAAAGCGTAAACTCCTCTGTCCTGAAGACTTTTCCATGTTGGAAAACTTATTGACTGTTACAAAATGCTGACACTAGAGACTCCTTCCCTAAATGTTCAATAAACCCCATACAGAAAAGTTCACCATATCAACAATTACCCGATTTTTTTGTTGAATAACACATTAATGTGGAGAATCCGCCAAATGAGTCCCTGTGAACGAGCTGTTACTAAAGAAATGATAACATATTGGAACGAGCGCTTTCATATAAACCTGTGAGATGCATTACTATCAGAGGTGAAAAATTAATCGACAACTTCTGACCAGTCAGAATCCAGAATTCATCAGTGCTATGGAATAACTCTTATTATTTCTCATTTTTATCATTTCTGACTATAAACAAAAGTAATATTTTGTTATGAATGTATTTTACAATAAAGTTGGGGGTCTGTTTTAGAGTCAAGGACCGTGACTCTGCGGGTCCTCCAGGGGACAGGACTTATTCAGACTATCATAACATCTACATGCTGGTCTATCTAACACAAACACCTCTGAGATCAGACCTCGTAAATGTATAGTGCAATGGTGGGAGTTTTAGACTATAATTGAGAAACTGGAGAAAATCTCTATGGTGTTAATGAAAATCTACAAAGGTAACTGATGTATTTGACTTAGGCAAAGCAGCCATGGTTTCTGGATTCCTTAAAGCTGTTGTTTTTGGTTTTTTGTTTTGCTTTGATAGTTTTCTATAGCAGAAAATTTTTCAATTCACACTGGCAGGGGCGTCGTTCTTTCCTTGGAGCTTGGAGCTTCATTAACACGAATTACTCACGACACAATTACATTAGCTAGAGCACAAATATGGATGGCAATAATATAAGAAATTTACTTACGTTTGTGAACATGCGGCTTGGCTGGAGTGACAGTTTGCTCCGACATTATTGTCAAAGCATTATTTACACTCTGGTCAGAAGAAAAGTATTATAGGATTGTACTCGAATTTTTCCAAAATAAGGTGCTTCAGAGAGGGCAGCTGTGCTCCGAATGGGATCGTGCTTCTCTCAGGAGTGTGTAAATGCCTATAAATTTCTTACTAACGTGTCTCGTGTAAACTTTTCTCAGAACCTGTTCCACCACACCACAGACGTGCTCGGGCAGGGAGCGGTGAAGATCCCAGACGCTCGTGGCGATGATGCCTGGAAGGTCTATTTCGACGACGTGGCACAGGAAGTAGTGGACGAGTTCGCAATGCGTTATGGGATCGAGTCCATCTACCAGGCCATGACGTACGCATCATAGCGGTGTTTAGCTGCTTGTCCTGCTTAGCCATGTTGTGACATGTCTTTAATTTTTTAAAATAGATTTGACATATATTTTAAAACTTTCTTTAAAACTTCTTTTCTCTAGGCACTTTGCGTGTCTCTCATCTAAGTACATGTGTCCCGGTGTTCCTGCTGTGATGAGCACCCTGCTGGCCAACATTAATGCCTTCTACGCTCACACCACTGCCTCCACCAACGTCTCCGCCTCTGACCGCTTCTCTGCCTCCAACTTCGGGGTACAGATCACAAACACACACACACACACCATACAGCAGGAATCAGGCAGTTAGAGCGGTTTGAGCAAACTGCTGTGCTCATGAGCTCTCTCTGTGTGTGCGTATATATGTGTGTGTGTGTGTGTGTGTGTGTGTGTGTGTGTGTGTGTGTGTGCGTGCGCCACTATTAACCTGAGCTTTTGTGTTCTTGTGTGTGGTAGCGTGCATGCATCATGTAGTGGTTCTTGACTGCGTCTTATTTTAATATTTTATAATTTGTTAATTTTATTATTTGTTTAGGATTTGTTCATTTTACTTTTAAGTGACACCTCTTGGGTCGCATTAAATGTTTTACAAGCATATAAAGTTTCAACATCTTTTATAAATAGATTAGTAATTGGAAATTCAGCGTCGTGCATCTCTGTGTGAGTTTTGCGTGAGGTGAAGGAACAGAGATGATCGCAGTGCAGTACATTTGTTATTGTTCTCTGTCTAACTCTTGTTCCTGCTGCTTTCAGTTTGTCCTGCAACTCTTTCGAGTGATTGCTGGCTTCTCGAGTGATTTATGGTCTTTGCTTTGGCGATGTGCCCTTTTCCAGTCGAATGTTGTTTGTCCTTGACCTTTACCATGATTGCTACTTGTTGCATGAGATCTTGCCAAAGAATGGCACTGTCTTTTATAATGACATCTGGTGCAGTTTGCTTGAGAAATTTCATGATTTCTTTTAGTGTGGCCTTTACACGCACACACACATACACATACCTTAAACATATCTTTGTTTATGCTTATGAATACATACTTTTTTTCCTCATATTTATAAGTACAAAGTCAAAAGACATTATGTGTGTAAAAATCTGAAGTGGATATATGCACAAGAAGTAGATTATATAACAAAAACAAACGTCTCTGTATACTATATATTTCCCCTCACTCTAAGTAGGCATGTTTTTTTTTTTTTTTCTACCTTGTTCCACTCACTGTTATATTTTCTCTTCCAACAGAAAGAAAGGTTTGTCAAGCTCTTAGACCAGCTGCACAATTCCTTACGCATCGATCTCTCCATGTACCGCGTAAGTCTCGCTCACAACTGATCTGATGGCACTGTACCATCTCTAGTGTAGTGCTCTAATTGTGGTGTGTGTCCTGCTGCAGAATAACTTCCCTGCTAGCAGTAAGGAGCGTCTGCAGGACCTGAAGTCCACTGTGGATCTACTCACCAGCATCACTTTCTTCAGGATGAAGGTATGGTCCGTGAGAAGATGATGTTATATTCTGAGAGTGCCATTACTTTCAGTGAGGTTTTAGGAGAAGAAGTTAATCAAAGTCTCATTGATCTTCTGTCAGTTTCATTTCACAACAACAACGTGAGCTTCTGATGTGCCAGGGTGTGTTAGAACAATATTAGAATACAAGGACTGTTAAGTGGTGATCACTTCTGAGCTGTCTGAGTCTCCTCTCACTCATTCTCGCCCCCCCGGTGGACAGGTGCAGGAACTGCAGAGCCCTCCGAGAGCCAGCCAGGTGGTGCGAGACTGTGTGAAAGCCTGCCTCAACTCCACCTACGACTACATCTTTAACAACTGCCAAGAACTCTACAGCCGCCAGTACCAGCCAGTAGGAGAACCGGTCAGCCATTTTCTCATTTAGAGTGAAACACGCTCAGCTGGTGTGATGATGTCAGTTAGTGTTTCAGAAAACATTAAATGAAGTGGGTTTTTTTTTCATAATCAGTGAATAGCTGTTCAGTTCAGGGTCTCATGGTCATTTTGGACTCTGTGTGTGTGTCTGTGTTTGTGTGTGTATGTGTTTTGGCTCTGACTCTGCTTCTCTTCTCCATTTCAGAATAAAGACGAATATCCTCTAGAAGAACAGGGTCCGAGCATCAAGAATCTGGACTTCTGGCCCAAACTCATCACGCTGATAGTTTCCATTATAGAGGAGGATCGAAACTCGTACACACCTGTTCTCAACCAGTGAGTGATGGACATTAAGTGCAACACAATACACACACACATGCACACACACAAACATCCATAGTCAGTCCTAATCCTTCTTAGTGTGGTCCCTTATGTACATCATGCTGTTATAGGAAAATAATCAATGAAGGGTTGGTGTGATGAAACAGAGTTACTGCTGAAGACCAAAACCATCCTTGACTGTACAATTGGTTCGATAATAATTCATGGAACTAAAAATTAATGGAACTACAGCTAATCATCCTGACAACGAAGCCTTCTCAGACTAACGATAAGGAAGGTTAGAGAGAAGCCAGCAATCACTCGAAAAGAATTGCAGGACAAACTGAAAGCAGCAGGAACAACAGTTAGACAGAGAACAATAACAAATGAACTTCACCGCCATCATCCTTCACCTCACACGAAACTCACACAGAGATGTGCATCTAAATGTTTACAGGAGCATTTAGACAAAACAGGCAAGGCAAAACAAAAAAGACTATGATAAACCTCCAGCTGAATTTCTAATCACTAATCCATTTATAAAAGATGTTGCAACTTTATATGCATGTAAACCATTTAATGTTTTAATAATCAGCGAAGGGTTGGTGTGATGAAGTTACTGTTACAAAGCTGAAGTTGATTTATTTTCCAGTAACAGTACATCCCGAAGTGTTTTATTCCCCTTATACCATAGCAAACTGCCAATGATAAGCAATTTTTACATTTAATGTTGTTAGATCTTTTTACTTTATAGCAGTTATAAACAGTCGTTCCCTCACCTCTCTCTTTTCTCTCTCTCATGAAGTCAATAAGACAAAAATGCAGCTCGTCACCTGACTAATAAACTACAAACCACAAGCTCCTCTCATCTTAAATGACTTTTCCCACACTGGAAGTGCTGACACTGGAGACTCCTTCCATAAATGTTAAATAAATGTCACCTCACAGAAAACTTCAACATATCGATGATTATATAATTAAAACGCACTTTATTTAAAATCTTAACATATTTATTATTAGTATCTTTTAGTTAACGAGTACTTTCATATAAACCTGTGATTTGAAGCTGGCACTACTATCAAAGCTGCTGTTACAGAAAATTAATCGATACCTTCTGACCAATCAGATTTGAGAATTCAATAGAACTGTGGTATATGCCCATGTTATGTTTATGACCACAGTAGTTGGTTTTTCTATGTATATTTTTCTTATACTTAACCTGTAAGTAATTTACATCAACACACACACACACACACACACACACACACACCCCAGTTTGCCGTTCATTGTGTTGATCGTCTCCTTTCCTCTGTCTGGCTCAGGTTTCCTCAGGAGCTCAACGTAGGGAAGGTGTGTGCCGAGGTGATGTGGGTTCAGTTCTCTCAGGATATGAAGTATGCCATGGAGGGTGAGTCACACCACATAATCAAACCATATTTCCACCATATTTCTGTACACACAGTTTTATTATAGATTCTGATAGTGTATCCAGCAAACTTTTCTGACTTTTTGGAATGTAACAAACCTAAAAACTGAAGTAAATATGGTAAAGTATTATTAGATGTCTATTGTTGTCAAATGTAGCCTAAAATACACATTAAATAGAAGATAGAAAGGTTTTACAGAAAGTTCCACAGGACAGCTGGTTTAGGAGTTGAATAAAGTAATGTTCTGCAAATTTCTATTTGTTGTTATAATTTGTAAATGAAAATGTCTTCTTTTCCAGCTTCCCTGTTTTTGTCAGTGTTTTCCAGTGTTTCCAGGGCATAGGGGCAGGGTTAACAATAAAAAAAAAATTAAAAAAAAATTTCTGAAAAAACCCTTCTGGTATAGACCACGTCTGCATCCAGGTTAAATATGAATATGAAATCAGATTTTGAATATTTTGAGCACTAAACAGATACAGACACAGATAATGGCATTACCTTATGCGCCTAATACAGTCCAACATTTTACAGAACATGAAGAGCTTTAATTTTTTTCTTTTTTTAAATTTTTTAAAAAATTTTCTGTTTTTTTGAGCATTATTGAACAATTATGTCATTTATGTCCAGATCAGATTAGTTGCTGAAATATTGACACGTAACAGAAATGTGACCTCTGGAACGTACGTTTGAATCGCATGTATGATTAGAGTGTTGTTAGATGATGCTTTTCACACTCTTCCACCGGCTTTCCAGCTACAGACGCTTACTCAGTCTCTCACACACACTCATTCTGTCCCTCTTATCTCCTCAGAGCACGAGAAGCATCGTCTGTGTAAGAGTGCTGACTACATGAACCTGCACTTTAAGGTGAAGTGGCTCTATAACGAGTATGTAAAGGATCTGCCTGCCTTCAAAGGAGTCGTTCCCGAGTATCCCATGTGAGTGTTGCGCAGTTGTAGACAGTAGAACCTTTAAGGCCTTTTAGATAGACAAACCAAAGAAGCCTGTAGGGGGAGTGTAAAACAGCAATTACTACACTCACAGGGATCTTTAAGGGTTCTTTAAGGGTTTATCGGATAATTAAGGGTTCTTAGCTTCCAGAAAACTCTTTTTTTGATAGGAAAACACAATATAATATAGAACCTGTACCTGAGCCTCCAATATAGAACCTGTATGTATGGGTTTCTCCAAGGAGACATATGAAGAACTCTTTAGGGCTCTGAATTTATGAATAGTAATGCCGACAGTAATAATAACAATAGTAATAGAACTACTAACAGTACTAATAATATAATGTATGTATGTATGTATGTATGTATGTATGTACGTACTGTATATTAGTAAGGAAAAGTGGGTTGATTGCCATTTCCACTGTGTCAGTATTCATGTGTTGGCCTGTGTGTAGGTGGTTCATGCAGTTTGTGCTGCAGTGGTTGGATGAGAACGAGGACGTGTCCATGGAGTTCATGCACGGCGCCCTCGAGAGGGACAAGAAGGACGGCGTGAGTATCCGAGTAGTCACGCTTATACACCTCGACCCAGCTACAGCGTGATCTGCTTACCAGAAACACATCTCCTTTCAGTGCTATATAAAGGCCGGTTTATACTCGACACATGACTTTGTGTACGCATGCAGAAGCAGCGGTAACCAGAGGCAACGTGAGCGCCATTGTTCACACACTCGCCTGCGTACCTTATTTACATCTGGATGTGTGTCGGTCCTAAGTCAGACTGTAATGTTTAATGATCTGATACACAGCAATGTTAAAAACACTCACACTTAACTCTGTTTCTCTTTAAAACTTTCCGCCGTTATTGTGATTATTGTCATGAGCTGCATCTCAAATCGAAAACCCTCACTGTACATTCAAAGGTGTTTACTAATCCAGAAGATCCAGAGCACTGGTACTCAAAGCAGACTTTTTGGTACATTTAAAGGCTACGTGACTGGTTTTTAAAATTCAAATACTAACTTTAATAGGAATACCGGTTAGTGTAAGTACTCAAAACGGTCTATTAGCGCATAAGTATGCGATTTGAGACACAAAGCTAGTGTGTTTAGTCACTTGTGGACGCAGTGTCACATGGTGCTATACTGACCCTACCATTTATGTTGGTGTTGCACACATGTGAATGTGTAATGATAATTTTTGAGGATGTGTGCAAGCGACTCTCCAGACAACTGCAGGATATGCATGGTGGTCATCTTGTATATGCACAGTTAAAAGCAATTATATTGAGCCTTTATAGTTTTTTATGCAGTCTTATTCAGGCTGGTTGCTTTAGTGTAGTTGTGGTAATGTACTTTATTCATTACGGAAATAATAGCTATTAGCAATTTGCTTATATCTTTGCTTACACATGGTGACAGTTTATGTTTACAAATAATTTAAGCATGTGATTTCAGTTTACTTAACTTCATTTGTTGATTTTAATACACCTACTTGCTATGTAAGTAATACAAATACCATTATTTTTGCAAACATAATCCTGTTTTTTGTCCATGGCAACTCCGTTTTTGTTTACATGACCTATGCTCCCTATATAGCTTGCACATGCAATTATGTACAGTTCTATTATTTTTATTACATTCATATTCTTTATCCATATTACAATGGGAGATGCAGACCTAATTTATCATCCTTGTACAATGACAGTAAAGGTATTCTCTTCTGATCTATATATGTATTATTTGGTTTTAATATTTGTGTTTACAACAGCATTAGACTAACACGGAAATTGTATGCCATAGCTATCTATGCTGTATAAATGGAAAATCTTACATATTGTTACCGCTCTCTTTTTCTTAGTTCCAGCAGACATCTGAGCACGCTCTGTTCTCCTGCTCCGTGGTGGACGTGTTCACGCAGCTCAACCAGAGCTTTGAGATTATTAAGAAGCTGGAGTGCCCTGACCCCAAAGTCATGGCCCTCTACAGTCGCCGCTTCGCCAGGGTAAACACGGATAAACACATTACGCTCTCGTCTCCATCATCCTGTACTTCTGCCTTTTATCATTTTATTTGTAATTGATTTCTTTCTGATGATTCTGTTCCAGTTGAAGTTTTCGTCCCGCTGATGTTCATTTTAGTTGAGGAATTCCACTGGCATGAAAAAACTAGATGAGAATAAAAACAGGATTTTGCTGTAATTGAAAGAAAGAATGAATAGCGTAATACTTACTTTATTACTTTATTAATGCTTTCCTGTAGAATTAGACGGTAGACTTTTTCAGAAGCCCAAGGGGTAATATGTAAGGAATAAAACACTTGTTCTGTTGTAGGAAAATAATCAGTGATGGGGTGGAGTGATGCCCCCAGTGCGAAGCGGAGTTACGACCCCAAAGCTGTTTAATTTCCTATAACAGCACAATCCCAAAGTATTTTATTCCTTTTATGCCAACATAGTTTGCCAATGATTGCAAATTTTTGATTAATTAGAGCACAACTTTCTATCTGTTGATAGTTAGATTTAATGTTGTACAAAGTCAGTGAAACAATTTAGCTCCTGTTGTCTCTTACATTATAGCAGATCTTTTTCTTTGGTTAATATGACCAAAAAAAAAGTGTAGCTGGTATGTTACAGAGAAACGGCAAAAAACAAATTTCTCTGTTCTGAAGACTTTCCCATGGCAAAAAACTTAAAGTTACAGCTATACCTCTGACTGTTACGAAGTGCTGACACTGGAGACTCCTTCCATAACTGTTAATCTAATGTTTCTGTATAGAAAACTTCACCATAGGAAAGATTACACATCTTCCTTTGTTAGATAACAACACATTATTTAAAATCTGTTTTTAATTGGTTTATTACTAGTCTTAGAATATTAGTCTTTGGAGTGTCTATCAGAGTCCCTGTTTAAGCTGTTACCATAGAAATGATGATGTATTAGAGCAAGTGCAATAATATAAACCTGTTATTTGAATTACAGCCGGCACTACAGTCGGAGCTGCTGTTATATAATAGAATATTAATCAACTTCTAATGACAGATTCAAATATTAAAAAGTGCTGTGTTATCAATAGGGTTATTAGACATGGCATGATTGGACAACCCACTAGCCCAAACCTAACCCCAGATCAACTGTAACACTTGATTAACTCTTTCCCCAGGCTAACTAAAATGTAACCCTTAACCAACCCTAACTGTAGGAAGAAACTCTAGGCAACCTGAAACCTAGTCATAAGTCCCACTCCAAGACAAAACTGATTTTTATTGAATTGAATACTTAACAATTAGCACTGTTGCCTTGCATCTCCGGGGTTGGGGGTTCGATTCCCACCTCCTCCCTGTGTGCGCAGAGTTTGCATGTTCTCCCCGAACTTCGGGGGTATCCTCCGGGTACTCTAGTTTCCTCCAGCCCAGTCCAAAGACATGCATTGTAGGCTGATTGTCCCCCTCTTTGTGCCCCAAGTCCCCTGGGATAGGCTCCAGGTTACCCCGTGACCCTGTGGCTGGAGGGATGGAGGGATGAATACAGAGATTCTTCATGTTCTCTTGCTTGAGACTTGGATGGTGGCCTAGTCTTGTCCATTAACAACTCTATATAATAATATAACAAGCATGAAAACAAATGGGATTTTTTAATGTGCTGTTGATTATTTCCTTTAAAAAAAGATATTGGGAAAAACTTTAGGCAGTTGAGGTTAACTCCGCCTACTTGCACATGCATATAATATCTCCAAGGTACTGAAGCGGCCTCAACTCAGACTCAACCCGGGTGCAATTGAGGAAATCTATTAGGCCCATCATCACAATATTGATATGAAACACTTCTTATGTATTTTTTCCATTAGACCATTGCCAAGGTCCTGCTGCAGTACAGTGCCATTCTGAAGAAGAGTTTCCCGTCCTACTGCGACAAGGAGAAGATTGTGAGTCTTTTCACAACACTGTGCTTTATGTTTATATGGATTTGCTGTTTTTTTAACACAAACCCGCCTTCCCCTGAACAGCCCTGCGTCCTGATGAACAACGTACAACAGCTGCGAGTTCAGCTCGAGAAGATGTTCGAGTCAATGGGAGCCAAACAGGTAGGAGAAAGACGACAGCTCACCTGAGAAATCAATGAGATGAATGGATGGATGGATGGATGGATGGATAGATAGATAAAGGCCTTGTCACAATGAAATACCATACTGTAAGAATGTTTTTTGTCAGTTTAATGAGTGTGTGTACTACTGTTCCTCAGGTGTTTTAATTTTGTAAAAGGTTTCTATGTGCTCTGAGACAGTATGATCTTCGCAGACAAAATGTGTTTGAGTCTGAAAGCTCATTCCTTTCTAGATGAGCTACCTTCAGCTAAGTGATTTCCCTAAATGCTTGTGATTGGATAAACCTCAAAAGAGGATCTGCTACAGAAGCCGAGCTGGTTCATGTTTCAAAAACTAGACAGCCAGTAAAAACTATGGCCAGACATTTTTCGGCTCTGCTGTAGTATTTGTTCAAGTACACAGTTTGGTCCACTGAAATAACTCTGTGGGTGCGCATCCAGACCCCAGTCCTGCTAGAGAGGACAATGGGAACAGATTCCATCCTTTCGTAGTTTCTGGTTGCTCTTCTTCAGAGTATATTCACCTACAGTAGCTGATGAAGCAAACGATTTTAACTTTTTGGATATTCACCTAAATCCAGGATAAAGTGTGCATGTTTTCTAAACTGCTACCAGATAACAATGGTCTAATCATGATCAGTTAGTAAGGCATATTTGCTCCTATCTTTTCTCCTCAGATTGCCACAGAGGAAGTGAGGGTAATGAGAGTGTGTTATGCCTTCTCCATGCTGATACTGATGTGTTTAAAAAGCTGGTTTCACTTTAGTCCACACTGAAACATAGAAGTGATAGAAATACAGTCATGTTGAGTATTGGACACACTGCCTGAATCTGGAGGTTTAAGTTATTTCCACAAAGTGGGCCACACCTCCTGCATTGTTACTGGCAAGCACCTAGGCCACGCCTCCTTCTTTGTTACTGACTAGCACCTGTGCCACCCCTCCTGCATTGTTACTGACAAGCACCTAGGCCACGCCTCCTTCACTGTTACTGACAAGCACCTAGGCCACACCTCCTGCATTGTTACTGACAAGCACCTAGGCCACGCCTCCTGCATTGTTACTGACAAGCACCTAGGCCACGCCTCTGTAATTGCGACTGACAGGCACAGAGGCCATGCCATGTTCAAAAGGGCTGACAGTCACAATAGCCATGCTTCCTTTCAATGGACTGACAGTCCCATAGGCCACGCCTTCTTCAGTGACAGTCACATAAGCCACTCCCCCTTCCCACCCACTATATAAGCTGCTTGTCGTTGTAGTGTGTAGATATTTAGGAGCTTCTTAGTTTAAATTATAGTGAAGAATCTGTTTCCTGTGTAGAAGAATAACGACAAACCTTTGGTAAGATTAATAGCTCTGCAGTTACACAGTGCTGTTCTTTCCCTTACTGAAGCTGGATGAGATAGTGGACCCTGAGCAGGAGGAGGACGAGCTGGAGGTGGGTGTGTGTGAGAGGTGGAGTAGTGACTCAGTGACTCATAAACAATTAGAGGAACTGACGTGGTCTATATGCAGTACATGCATACATTATCATTATATTGTTCCTTTATTGTCTTTATGTTGTCTGGCACATGTGTGTAGCTGGTATCGGAGGAGGAGAAGGTTGGTGAGGACGGTGTAGTAACTGTAGGCTACGCTAGATTAGTCCTGATTATTCCATCAAGTTATTTAAAGTATGTAGAGTTCCTGTAGTTTGTGGTAATTCACTCTACAGTCAGGCCTAAGATAGATTCAGATTCATAGTGGATTCTCTCTCTCTCTCTCTCTCTCTCTCTCTCTCTCTCTCTCTCTCTCTCTGTCTCTCTCTCCCTGTCCCACTGATTTATGGGTTCCTCATTGTTTTCTTCAATGTGTTTTTTTTTTCTTTTCTATACACAGCATGACAGCAATGATAACAAGGTGGGTCTCAGATAAAGCACATATATACATCCATGTGCAGACATGCATGTGTATATCTCCAATCACAAAATGTACAGTAATGTACAGCATTTAAAAAAAAATAGGCTGAGTGCTTCAAGTTGAAAAATAGGGTTCATTCTGTGCCATAAGTAACAGACAGATTTTAAAGGTCTATCACAGTATTTTATCTGGAGCAGTGGGAATAATGTTGGTGTATGTGTAGAGTGCCCTCTAGTGACAGGCTGACAGAACTGGTGTGTTGTCTCCCTCCTTCTCTCAGCTGTGTGACAGTGAGGATGAGGATGATGAAGGGGAGGAGATGGATAAGGTGATAGAATCAGCATTTTTTTTCCCCCAATGTGTGCCTGGACTGAGGTTGTCCTATGATTTTATGATGTCAGTTTCATCTCCTGAAGAATCATGACCTCCTCTGAGTGCTTGTGTTGTGATTAATCTGTGTGACACACACCTTAAAACACACATTCCCCTCATACACTCTACTCACCCAGTGGAAATTCCCTGAACGTGACTTCCCTCTAAACACACTACCCGAAGTAGTCTGTAGTCCATTTTAACCTTTCAATAATGTTTCCAAACTTACTCCAGCTTGTCTTTGGATGGATTTGTTTCTAACTTGTTTTTAAACCTTTTGTAGTTGCAATGAAAAGTTAGTGGCTAACTTGGTAGTCTGTGGAATAACAGGCGATGGGTAACACACTAATTTGCCAGTTAGGTAGTTGAAAAGAATTTTTTTAGTTATTCAACAATTAGACTGTTTATGTGTAGAGCAGACTTCAAGCTACGCTCTTACAAAGGTTGCTAGCTAAAAATACCATTACCATAAAAATATACCATTTCATCCTTC
>CM040470.1:21183235-21203017 GCA_022758105.1 Pangasianodon gigas | reverse complement strand
TGTGAGTGAACGCAGCACTGTATCTTATTCACGCTGAGAGTGTGAGTGAATGCAGCACTGTATAACACACCTACCTGCCGTCTGTGCAGTTTTCAGAGTCGTATCGACGAGTGCACACGGCAGATGGCGAGTCTGCTCTACCAGATTAAAGGGCCAGCGAACACCAACAGCCGAAACCAAGTGGAGGCCGATTCAGACAACATGCTCCGCCCCCTCATGGATTTCCTGGACGGAAAGTGAGTCTGATTTGCTTTTGTTTGTCCACCAAATGTTCACTTCAGAAAAATAAAATAGCCATTTGTTGTATTTATGTAGTGTGTGCAACAGTTTAAATACATTTACAATGATTTTTAAAAACAGTGGAATTGCAGAATTACAATTACAGTTACAATTTTGCCAGGAAAATTAAAGGAAATCGGTGGCATTGTTTCACGCTGGTCAAGCAAAAGTGCTGTTTCCACAAAAACATGAAAAAAAGTGAGCCAAGTTAAGGAAGCTGAGAGCAGCAGAGTTCTTTACTTGGCCATTTTGTGGCACAAACGCTACATATTGAGTCTAATTTATGATTAAGCTACACTAGGCTAGCTTTTGCTTGCGCTTTGTTAGTAGGGTTGAAATGAAATGATGGCATTCCAGTCACTGCGTTAACACTTTTACAAAGAAAATATATGGGCAATTGCAGAGTTTTGGATGTGACACTCGCATTGCAAATCTCACAGCAGACACAGTCTTAGGATAAATGAGTCAGTTTGAATATGCTCTCATTTATCCTCTTAAGGATAATGCAGACAAATCTTAAAAAACTCGTGTATTGTTTTACACACTTCAAATACACAGCAGTTAAACAACGTTATGGATGTGGCATCAAACAGACAAACTTTTGTATAAGACTACACATTTTCTACAAACTGTGAATTTTAAAGACCATCGCAGAAAGTGTCATGCGTATAACATGAAAGTAGTTTTGTTCCTCTGCTCACAACTTAATTTTTCCATGGCTAAGTTTGCATGGAATTGCTCACCACATGTGTATAGCATTTAAAAAATACAATTATACAAAATTATAATACAATAAAACAAAACTAGTTATGTTGCTGCAAAAAACAGCTAATTAAAAGAAAAGAAAAAGACAACAATTTCTGTACTAGTACTAGTTTACAAAATAATGTGTGTGGGGGGGAAAAAGTGAGTGAGCTGTGGGAATATTTTGAATTAAATTCTTGTACAGAAAAAAAAAATGAGTATACAGCTGGTTTATAAAAACACAAACTACGATGCTGAAAGTAAAGCGGAAAAAATCCTCATGAACTTAAAGCTTAAACAGAAATCATCTGAATTGGAATTCAAAATATTAAAAAATATGAAAATTAACTTTAGTCTTAAAATTCTGAAACATTTTTCTACATTTTTTTCTGAATTTTAAGACTAAAATAAATTTTTAAAAAATAGGAATGAACCTCTGTTATAATTTTAATGCTAAAATAAATTTTTAAAAAATGTATCTTTATTTACAACCGTGTGTGTGTGTGTGTGTGTGTATGCGTGCATGTGCGTTCAGTCTGATGCTGTTTGCATCGGTGTGTGAGAAGACGGTTCTGAAGCGGGTTCTAAAGGAGTTGTGGAGGATCGTGATGAACAGTCTGGAGAAGACCATCGTCCTGCCTCAAGGCAACGACAGCTTCGTAAGATTTTCACTTCCTCACTCACTCCGTGATACACACTATACACACACTTTCACATTCACTGGGGATGCTATGCGTCAAAGACCTCAGCAAAGTAAATATAGGTAAAAAAACATTATTGTCTATTTAATGTTTATTTTATGTTTTTCTAGAATAATACAACTAATATTCAGTGAGATTTTTAATAAAATACCTCTTGACTCCATTTTAGTTCATTCTTAAAATATTTGGTTATTTTTTTCTTTAGGTTCATATCAATAACTCATTATAATTTCTTTCTTTGTTGCCTCTCTCACAGGGCAACATATTTTCTGCAGCCAAAGATCTCGGCCAGCTCTCCAAGCTCAAGGTAGTGACATATAAAATGGCTTCACTTTAAACATAGAGCGCTTTCCATTGCTCAAATTAACACCTGCTTGATTCCTCGATCCTGCATCCTTCAGCCCATGACCCGGACGTCGAACAAAGATCAAAGCTCCATCTTTGAGGATGTATGAATTTTTAAGAAGATGCTCAGTGAAATCAGACCACATAAAAGACATAAAAAAGATATTAAAAAGATATAAAAACTATGCAGCCCGTACTCTCCACTAATCAGAATTCGACTTTAGCAGTCATAGACAAAGTACTGAGAAATTATACTTAAGTGAAAGAAAAGATAATATGTCAAAATCTTACTCAATTAAAAGCAAAAATTACAGTGTCAAGTGAAAGTAAAAAAAAAAGTTGCTCCTTTTACATGTAAAAAACAAAACTTACTTAAACAAATTAGATGGAGTTCATGCCTTCTAGGGAGGTAAAGGGGATGCCTCAAGTCTTTTCTTACTCAAGTATACTGAAACATTTCACTGAGATAGGGCCAGGGACGCTCATCCTCAATTTCAACCCAGTGGATTGTCCATATTCGGATGCACAGATAGATATAGCGCTAACAACATGATTACGTAGCATGAGAAAGTCACTGCAGACGATGAATTGGCACGATTCTTAATAGTCTTTTCTACATTGATGAACTGAGCCCATTCCAATGATAGATAGCGTGATTGGCTGGATGAGAGAAGAACAGACCTTTGAGATTTGTAACGAGCACTTTGAGGGTCTAAGAATGTAAGAAGTAACAAGTAATTTTCGATTTCACTAATACTCAAGTAAGTATAAATATGGCACAATAATGAAATAAAACTACTACTGTTGGAAAAAGTATTGTCCAACAACAGCATTTCATAGTTTCAGAATTTCTCAGCTTATCCTTGTATAATAGTAGTAAGATGATTCATATTTATCATTCAGTAAATAAGTAATGTGTGTGTTGCTCTCTAACTGCAGGATCACATGTCTGGGGAAGCCAAAAGCCTCACGCCTAAGCAGTGTGCAGTCATGGACGTGGCACTGGACACCATAAAGGTATCAGAAACATCAGTCCATGACTCAGTCAGCAGTGTCCCGTAGTCCATGATTAGGCTTCATGTATCTTTTTCTCTCCTCAGCAATACTTCCATGCTGGAGGAAACGGGTTAAAGAAGGCCTTCCTGGAGAAGAGCGCCGAGCTCTCGTCACTCCGTCACGCCCTCTCACTTTATACACAGACCACCGACACACTCATCAAGACCTTCGTCACCACACAGCACGCTCAGAGTATGACTCTCTCTCTTTCCATCTCTCTCTCACAGTCGCTCGCTGCACACTTATAGCGTTTTTCCTTCAGACAGTGCACTTTTTTCAGAATGGTACCGTCTGTAATCTGGCATAAAAACTAGTACACGCTTAAACAATCGACTAACGAAGTATTCGTTATGTAACCACCTAAACAGATTAGTAAAATGCTATTTTTACATGAAAGTATATGTTGTGATTTTGCTCTTCTTCCTCTCAGGAGGAACTATTGAGCACATGACAGAACCAGTTTGTCATACAGTGGCAAGTGAGTCAAACAAAGCAGTGGGGTGCCAATACTTTAATCTTAGTGAAAGTGAGGAGAATATTGAGTTCAAAGTTTGTCACACAATGTTAAAATAGAACAAAAACAAGAGGCTGAATCTCAGACAGTGTTCTATTAGCCATAAAGTGCAGTAAATATGTTCTACAATGCCATTATGTTGTACCCTAAGTAGTGAGCATATATAGTGAATAGGAAGCCATTTGGTGTTTGCCCTGATTTTACAATGCAGTTTTTACATGAATCATGTTTAAATATGGTTAAAGTCAGTTTAACTAGCAACAAGAAAACATTGCTGTGAGTAAATTAATTAAAAATAAATCTGCATTTACATCTGTATTTATTTTAGCATAAATTTTAATGCTAGTTGTTTTCTCCTAATGAGATTTAAAGAACCTTCTCAGTTACTGCACTACTCCTGAAGATCGCTGCGCTACTGTCGATTAGTAAAGCTGCTTCAGCCAGAGACATTATTGGGACAATTCTGCGATGACGTGTTTGACGGATTGTGTTTTAAAGCTCCGCCCACATGCCCCCAGTTCAGTATGAATGGTACTTAGCAAGATATTGAAAACCAAATTCAGCATGGTTACTTGGTTACAGTATGGCTCAGGTCTGATCTTTTATTTGCTACAATGCCACGCCGCACTGTCTGATGGGAAACGTACTGTAAAATCAGGATACTATTCTACATGTGAGTTCACACTCTCTGTGGTGCTCAGAGTTTCATTATGATCCAGTGGCCATTAGAGGTCACTGCTGAGTCCAGTCTGCTTTCCTCCTGAACCAGTTTCTGCCTTTTTATTATCTTCACCTTGCTGTGGGAAGGGAACCGCTGTCCCAGCTCTTTACACTCTCTGAGTCTCGGTTCTCTGCTGTCTCCTGCATTGTTTTTCCTCATCTTCTCTGCTTCTTCATGACTGTCTCTTTCCCTGTGCTGTGCTTTTTTTCTGCTGCTTTTTCTACCCCAGTACATGGTGGGAAAGGGATGAGGATTACGTCTAGTGAGAAAGTCCAGCCATCCAGGGGTAGGTGCTAACGTGATGCCCTTTGACCCCCCCCAGCCTAGTTCACCTACAGCCTGTGTCTTCTCCTCATTTCAGTTATAGTTATGATATTTTAGTTATAATTATGAGATGATGATATTCAGTATGTTAACGTCATTGCTCACATTCCTAAAGGCAAAAATGTACGTCACACACTTTCTCTTTTTACACCAAATATAGTCAATCAGCCATGTTAGCGACTAGCAAGTTTGGCACACAAACTGGCAATGCTCAGTTGAGTGCATAAGTTTGCACCCCCCTGAAATTGGAATTCTGTTAAATGAAAAAATGAACAGTATGAGTCTATCCAGCTGCAAGACAATCCAACATGCAAGGCAAAATCAACAGAAAAATAGGTTTATCCCAACGGATATGCAGTTTTGTTTGTTGAAACTTCTTGGTACTCTGGTCTGGTGAACAGAATTACAGTATGCTGTCTTCTGAGTGTGTGTGTGTGTGTGTGTGTGTGTGTGTAGGCTCAGGTGTGGAGAAACCAGTGGGAGAGGTGTCCATACAGATCGATCTGTTCACTCATCCAGGCACAGGAGAGCACAAGGTCACGGTTAAAGGTCAGTCCCACTGCACACAAGATCAAGACTGGTTATTATTATAGCAACAGCTCATGCACAGAGAATGTAACGATTCCTGTAAGGAGACGTTTAACATTTATGGAAGGAGTCTCTAGTGTCAGTGCTTTGTAACAGTCAGAGGTAAAGCTCTTCTGGGAAAGTTTTCAGGACAGACCAGTTTACACATTGTGGTTTCTTGGTAACATGACAAGCTGCATTTTTTTTGTCTTATTAACTTTGAGAGGCTGGTGAGGGAACAACTGTTTGTGATAACAGGAGCAAACTTCTTTCACAAACCTTAAATTTAGCTTTAAAGGGATAAAAGGTAACAAGTAATTGCTGTAGTAGAGGAGAAATAAAACACTTCTAGACATGCTGTTATTGGAAAAATAATCAACTTCTGAGTGGTAACAGTAATTCCACTTCATCACACCACCCTGTTGTTGATTTTTTTTTAATGTATAACAGCACACCCCAAGTGTATTATTATAAACCTATTAGACACCAATAGCGATTTCTGTTTTTTCTCAGCAGCATGAAAATGTTTTTTAACCTTGCATTAGGCTGCTTGCTAAAAGCACTAGTCAGATTTTCCTTAGTTTATTATGCTTATTTAATACAAGCCAACAAACAGTAATATAAGTAATGCATGTTTACCATGCAGTAAATGAGACAATTCAAACTTTCCTTCATTGTAAGAATTTTTGGATCAAGTTCATTTTCCATGTTCATGACTTTGAGATTGTTGGTTACCAAAAGTACTAATGCTCCACAGCATTGCCCATACTTTATTATTAAAAGGAACTATTCTTTATTATTTACATTAATTAGATTGTTCACATAGAATATAATGACTCCATACAGTGAGTATTTTTTTCTGTCCAAATTGTATAGTGAAGTGAAAATGAAAGCTTGAATTTAAAGTAGCTCGTAGCCAACGAAACACATCAACTGAAATAAATATTGTTAATTTTTAGGCTCTGTTAAACCTCTATAATTAACCTGACTTATCCCCGTTGCTTCTTACCCGTGATCAGTGGTGGCGGCGAACGATCTGAGGTGGCAGACATCCGGAATGTTCCGTCCTTTCGTGGAGGTGACGATGATCGGGCCGCATCTCAGCGACAAGAAACGCAAATTCACCACCAAATCCAAGAACAACAGCTGGGCCCCGAAATTCAACGAGACCTTCCACTTGTGAGTGAAAGAGATAGTTCTGTCTGAGTGGGGGAAAAAAGACCACTATATGAAATGGTGGAGTAGAGTTTATGTTGTCATATACAGTCCAGATCATAATTATTGGCACCCTGTGTGAATTCAGTGAGTCAATTTATAAGTTTATTTTCTATTTTAGTCAATTTATTTTCTTCTTGAATTGTTTCGAGTTAACTGCCCTTTCAGACATTTTGTAACTTAAGTAAACTACACTATATGTAAAGCTGCAACAGTAACCCAGTGGGTGAAAGCTAATTTAGTAAACATAGCTACAGTGAAAAGGGCTAAGAGTCTCAGATGCTGAGCTTCTGGCTGAGCACCATCAATCAAACTTGCTCATTAATATATTAGGACACACCCAACAGAACAGTTCTCTCTTGGTGTTTTCGCAGTGTTTTCATTCCATATTTTTTGAGTTCTTCTTGTTTTTGCTGGATTTTTTTTTTTAAGTCAAGTTTGGCATAATGCAACCATTTTTACTACTGTACTACTGTGTGTCTTTGTGTGAATGACAGTATCCTGGGGAACGAGGACGGTCCGGAGTGTTACGAGCTGCAGGTGTGTGTGAAGGACTACTGTTTTGGCCGAGCGGACCGCGTGGTGGGCATCGCCGTCATCCAGCTGCGGGACGTGGCTCAGCGAGCGAGCTGCGCCTGCTGGTGTCCTCTGGGCTCGCAGGTGCACATGGACGACACGGGGCTGACCGTGCTGCGCATCCTGTCCCAGCGCTCAGGAGACGAGGTGGCCAGAGAGTTCGTCAAGCTCAAATCCGAAACCCGCTCTGCCGAGGAGGGGAGATGAACTTAACCTCAGAGAAGGGATGAAGAATGACAGGATGGACAGTAGATGTTAGTGCTTTTTGTTAGTATTGGAAGGATCCATGGGTGAGGAGATTCTCCTGTCCAGTTTCCTGTGTTATGGAAGTGGAGGATGGAGGACGAGTTTACTAGAACCTCCTGTCCTTCCATTCATCCACTCAGACACCTTTTTAAAAAGGAAGCAGCTTTTCTTTAATATGATCTCCCCCCCCCCCCCCCCCCCCCCTTCTTTCTCTCTCTCTCTCTCTCTCACTGTGTGTGTGTCTCTCTACCACAAGTGATATTTTATCTCAGTCACACTCTTACTTTCTCTTAATGTTTTGGCCTTTGCCTACTGTATATGTGTATATACGTGTGTGTGTGTGTGTGTGCGCACATGTGTGTGTGTTTGTGTGTATATGTATGAGTGAGATAAGCCTCAAACAGTCCAATACACAGGGTCCCTATTTGTATTGTGCACTTTTTCACTAACCTCTATTTTACCATGTCTATATAAATGCCTTATTTTGTCGAATGTGTCAAATTTGAGGGAAAGTATAACTGTAGTTTTATTTTACCTCTCACCACTGGAGGAATTTTTTGTATTTAAGCATTTTACAGTGTGTTTCTCTCTGAATAATATGGTACATGAACCCGAACCCGACTCAGAATCCTGATATGTCTGATCAGTAACCATGTGCCTTCTGAACTACATCCAGGCTGTGTGTTTTTCAGACGACGGATGATCTTTCTGCTCTCAGTCTCCTCAGCAGCAGTAGACAGAGCGAAGAGACTTAAAGGAGCCTTTCATATAAATTCCGTATTAAAATAACCATCAGGTATGTGCAGGTAGTACAGTTTTATATTATGATCACTTAAAGGGGCAGTGTGTAATTTTTAGAGGCCACCAGCCAACACTAACGCCACTGTTAAAGCGATGTACACCACATGGATTGACCGGGGGCGGGGCTTATTTCCATTCTGTGATGCAAATAACAATTTTTCATGGTTATATTAGAAGCTGTATGGTTTTTATACATCTAGAAACACTGTTAAATATTACCGACTGCACCTTTAACCTGTTCCACAATATTACGAGAACCATTCTCTATTAGATGAGTGCGAGGGATTTCACTCTGTTAGCGAGCTCTCACTCTGTCTGTATAAGCATTACAACATGGCCAGTGTTTGATACGTTTATTTTCAGTGAAACGTTGTGTTTGTTAATGAAATGTGTTGGTAAAAAAAAAGTGCCAAATGAATAAAATGTGTGAGGACAAATATGGACATTTGTGTTTGGTGCAGTAATGTGAAACACAACACTACATATGAGTACATGTACGTGTGAAATAAGTCATTTACATGAGAGAAGAGACATTTCTGTCAGCTCTCTAACACAAATCAAACAGGGATCATATCAAAGTATGAGCAGGGAGGCGGGGACAGAGACGAGGCCAAAAATAATAATATAATGTAGGCGCAAAGTGGGTCCCTGGAGGACTAGTGGTTAGGCCACAGCATTCTTACTGCTTCGGCCCGGGTTCGATTCCTGGCCAGGGAGCCGACCCCAGCCACTGGGGTTGCGTGCTACAGTGCGCTCTCAGTGCCGGTCCCAAGCCCGGATAAAATTGGTGAGGGTTGCATCAGGAAGGGCATCCCGCGTAAAAACCGTGCCAAATCAAATACGTGGACCAATGATCCGCTGTGGCGGCCCCTAACGGGAGCAGCCAAAAGAGGAACAACAATGTATGCACAAAGCCATAATGGCTGCTGAATGGTGCAACAGTGTGATCAAAAAGTATCAAACCAATGGCAGCCCCTTTTTTGAAGTTTATAGTGATGCCATTATAATTTGGAGTGGATGCTTTGGTCCCTAATAGCCATCTCAGCTCAGTATTTTGGCTCAGTTTAGCAGCTCACATCTACTAAAAACACAGCAACCCAAAACACACAGCATGTTCGATTCACTTCCTGCAGTCGAGTCGATTCAGAGTCGAATCAATTTCTCACTGGAGTTCACCTGGAAGCGACCTCGCTCAGACACTCTCCGAGTGTGATTGTTGTTCTGACCTGCCTAAAGAACGGCACTGAGGCGGAGAACACACCAGGGGTCCTTTCAAACTGACTAAACACCACATATGTGAAAGCAGACTTGGTGAAAATTCAGTTCGTTACACCAAACACACCTATGAACAAATGGATCCAATCCAGACGGCACAACGCAGATTAATTTTTTCCCGGTAATCGTGGGGTCCTTGGTCTGCTGAGGGCCATTGAAATCATCCCTCTAGTGACACAGAGACATGTTCATGTGTTTGACTTCACTACAAAACAGCCTTAATTAATTAATATTGTGTTAATTATCAAGTGAAATCATTAGCTGTTTTGTAGTTTGTGAAGTAAATCAGAAGTTTATTATGTTGTGTCTTCATGTGTGTGTTATTTTCTTTTTCTTGTGGAAAGAGTAAGATTTTAATTATTATTCTTCTTATTCTTCTTATTATTATTTACTAAAACACACACACACGCAAAATATTCATCATATGAAAGCACTGCTGATGTTTGTCGAGTCTCTTTATACAGAAAACGAAGAGGATGCTGTTAGTTCCTGTGACAGTGCAGTGTTTAATTTTATTGTTATTTGTCTTTATAACAATTTGTTCATTTTTCTTTAACCGTCTTATTTAAAATTGTGATTTCTTGCAGTGCCAGTAAATAAAACATTTTGGGATTGTAATGTTTTATTTATATCATATGCTGTCACTACTGAAAGAAACATGGTGTTGGTTGCATTAAAATGTGTATACACTCCAATAAAGTACTTTTTACATAAAATGTTTAAACATTTGAGATGTGATGTGAGTTTTTGCATTCTGATTTAAATAAATAATTATTTATAGTATATGTTCCACATGAAAATACACGGAATAATGTTTCTTTGGATTACACACACACCAAGTGAAGATGTGGTGTTGTAGATTGTTTTTATTACTGCTAGTAATATTACTGTTACTTTGCCATTATTACTACTGTATTTGTGGTGGGTTTTTTTGTGGCTTTTTTGCTTTATGTCTTCCGTCTGTTGCACTTTGTCAGTTTGTTGTTTTTCATATTTGTAAAAAAATAATAATAAATAATAATAATAACAATAATAAAGAATTGGACCTAATGGGAGCATAGAAATATAGAATAAAAGGGGCCCAACAATTGACTCCGGGGGGTTTCCTCATGCCATTATGGTTGTATCAGATTTCTACAGTGTGTTGCAGAAGTATTCACCCCCATTGGAACTTTTCCACATTTTGTACTGTTGCTACCTGGAACTGAAATTGAGATTATATGTCATTAATCTGAACAAAATAACCCATAATATTTAAGTTGGGTGAAAAAAAAATCAATATATAGTTTGCAACATTATTTAAAATGTCATTTGCATAAGTATTCACCCCCCCCCCCCCCCCCCCCAAACCTCATTGTTAGTTGAATGAAGTAATGCTAATAAAGTGTCATGTAATCTCAATATAAATATTAATAAATATTAAAAATCTCAATATCGTGGCCTATTTTGTGTAGATTCATGACATATAATCCCAGTGAAGTTCACTTCAGTTCCAGGCTGTAACTACACAATGTGGCAAAGTTCAAAAGGGGTGAATACTTTTGCAAGGCACTAACTACCCATTACCCATTAAAGACAGTTCCAGGAAATGGAGGTGTTTGTTCTTCATGTACATGGAGCACTACGACTCCCGTTATTGTAACCACCTCAAATGGTGTTGATTATTAAAATGTGTACAATGCCCAGCTCCTTGCATTGTGTTTGTTTTCAAGTTCATTTGAATGCCCATTGGCTATGTGCATCTAACTATCTGAGTCTTCATTTTAAAAATGTCAACAAGTAACTTAAAAACAGAGCTTAACAAAGTGTTTGGATCCTCCTTGCACATTCATGACCCCAACTAATCTGAGCATCTAACTTAAATTTACACGATTCCACATGATCTGCGTTGGCGTTCTGTATCCGTTCAGCTTCCCGCTGGCGCCAGTTATGATCATCTCACTCGTTCACTCTGTTTTCCTGCTCGTTCCTCGCTGCCAGAGTCCAAAGATCATGCTAGTGTTTGCTTTCTGAGTGAAACAGCCATGCTTTATTACTCCATTCGGCTTCTCTCTCCTCCTGACTCCACCCAGCCACCGTCTCAAGTCCTCAGGACACTCCTGTATTCACACCTGCTTGGTCAAGCATAGGTGAGTGTGCGTTTGTGTGTGTGTGTGTGTGTGTGTTGCATTGAGGGATCTGCAGTTCACCTCCACCCAGCTCTTCCTGTGTCGTGGAGGATTGGCGTGAGGTGAGCTTTCTTCAGGAGCGTGGATGGGACGTTGGTGACTCAGGTACGTGTCTGAGCTCTGTGTGGATTTCGCTGTATATAAGAATAGTTTTGTGGCAGAACTTTAGGAATATGGTGATGTTTATGAAAGAACTTGACTTATAACTCACACAGGTTGTGTTTAACTCGATCAGACTCTGTAAAACTCTAATCAAACATTAACAGACTGGATATTTCTGTTGTTTTTATACATAATGGGTAAAATAGTATAATATTGTTGTTTCTAGGTGCTAGTTTAGTTCCCAAGGTGTTTTTAGGAAGTAGATTTATAGTGTATGTGTGTGGGAGAGGTGTGTATGGTGGTGGGGTCTCCTAGACCGCCAATGTCACACATAACTGAATGTCAGTGACCTGTTTCAAGTTGCTGTGACACTGTCTGTGTTTAAGGGCTTTTGAAATGCTAATGATGTTAGACATTAGCTTTATTAACTTTTCCTGTTCTTTTTTAATCAGGAAAAAAAAAACCAAAGTGTCACTTCCTGGTATTCTCATCAATCTGCCTCTAGACAAATACATTTATTTGTCCAAGATAATGTCTTATAAAGCCACAGAGCTTAAAGAGTATAATGTTTTCTTAAATTTCATTTCCGTCTTTATGAATAGTTGGACTGAACAGTTTCATACAGCTGAAGGAGATAAGATAAAAGGACATTACCAAGGTGTGTGTAGGTGTAGAGAGGCAAAGAGACAGACCTCAGGTCTAATGTTCAGGGTTATGGTTTACGTGTTATCGCTTCCGTAATTTGCACCGATCTCAAAAGGCTCAATGAAGAAAATCAGAATTCTGTGATCAGAAACAAAGCATGGAGAGACTGTAAGAGTGATGAAGTTTATAATATAGTTTATAAATTAATAATATAATGGACACTGCTAGTGAAGGTTTTGGTTACACTTAAAGAAATGGGTTCCAGTTAAATACTCTAGAAGTAGATAATCAGCATAAAAAATAAGTGAAATGAGAAATGTTTGTGACTTTTTAAAAATCTTATTAGGAAAATCTAGTACTGGAGAAATCTGATCACTTTAATTAAGCACTTGTAGCACACAACATTTATTTGTCTTACAGTTACTCCTAACAGTCTAATATAAACTGTAGGACAAATATGTGCATTATACTGTATACAGGTTAAACTTTATAGTAAATATTGTAATCTACATTGTATCTACAATATTCTAATCTAAGCACAGAACACATTATGTGCAAGAGTTAGCATGCACCGACTTCAGCATTAAAATGATGTTTCTCAGATGGTAGTGTTTGAGAGCAGAGTTTTAAATAAAGTTAATCTTAACCAGCCACAATCATCGGAAACGGATAATTTGGGAATTTTCCCAGAAAAGAGAACGTCACAATTTAGCAACATTGCACAAAAAGCTTGCTAGGACCATGCTTGCTAATAGCCTGCTTGCTAATAGGCTAATTGGCAGTTTGTATATAAGTTTATAAGCCTGTAAGAGAGCACGGACTTGCTCACACATCTACACAGGATTATATTCTGGTCGGAAGGGGTTGATTAATTTTCTACAACAGCAGCTCTGATAATAGAGCAGCTGCAAATCACATTTATTCACAAGGACTTGCACAGCGGACGCTCCAAATAAATTGATTTTAAACATGTGTAATTGTTGACACGATGAAGTTTTTTGTGAGGACACATTTATTTAACATTTAAGGAAGGAGTCTCCAGTGTCCGAACTTTATAACAATCAGAGCTAAAGCTGTAACTTTAAGCTTTCCACCCCTGGAAAGTCTCCAGAACAGCAGAAATTGTGCTTTCTGGTTTCTTACTAACATGACAAGTTTTTGTCTGGTTTACTTCATGAGAGAGGAAAAAAGAGACGCTGGTGAGGTAATGGCTGTTTATAGTGTAGCTGCTATAATGTAAGTGATAACAGGAACTTCCACAACATTAATTGTAACTATAAACTGATAAAAAATAATATAAAGTATGGCATGTTATTTTTTTAATAAATAAAAGAAAGTAATGCTGGTAAATTGTTGTAGTATAAGAGGAATAAAACACTTTGGTACGTGCTGTTACTGGAAAATAATCAATTGGAAAACAGCTACTCCATCATTGATTATTTTCTTCTAACAGCACCACACACAGTGTTTTATACCTTTAACAGACCTCTAGCTACTGTATGTATTACCAATAAATCTGTGATTTATTTTATTACAGAATAATCTTTATATTGCGTTTTAAACCAGGACACGGCCATTTTATTACGTTAAAACTAACATATACTTGCAGTGTGTTACGGGAGTCACTCAGCCACCTACAATACACTTCCTGAAGACCTGAAAATAATGACTCTATCACATAGACATTGTGTTAGAAAGGATTTTATGTGTTCTAGCTAGAGATGGCTCAATCAGGTCGATACCAGCAGTACAGTGTGGATCAGATGTCGGATTGAATTTGGAAAAGAAATTTCTTTTTGAAACTGGAAATATTCACATATAAACAGTCTTGACTATTGATTGATTTTATTATATTTATGCTTTATATTTTATTATATTTACAATATTAGTGATTTTTGTGAAAGAGTTTAATTCTGAAGTGCTTCAGTTTAAAAAAATATTTTAAAGCTTAGTAGTTTTAAAGAAAATAATATCAGCTGGGCATCGGTATCATCTGATGATCAAGGTTTGGGTATGGGAAAATAATCTGCATGATACTGTGCTATCTCTAATTCTAGCATTTGGGATATTTATCAAAATAGCTTATAAGAACACTAGATAAATTCTAGCATCTGGATGTAAGAGTCTAAGTCCAAAATGATCAGGCCTTTCCTGGATATCAACATAAAATTATTATCTGTACTACACAATTACAATACTGTGTAAAAGTTATTAAAATATCTTTTCTATAATTTTTAGAGGTTTATTTTGTGTATCCAAACATTAATTCATCAGAAATGAACATATTTTTTACTTTAAAGCAATCATCCAATACATTAAAGTTTGAGGAAATTTTGTATTCTGTTAAAGAAAGTAACAAGTGATGGTGAACCTTTTTTTTTTACACTAAAAACATCATGGAGGCTTTTCTGGAACAAGTGCAAGTGAGAGCGCAAGTCTGTAGAAGAAATTTTGCATGGTTTTGATCAAAACTGCACTATACAGATATAATAATAGATGCCTCTGGATTTGATAATGGCTTTAATAGTAGCTTATATATTGTTTTGAGCATTAAATCTTGGGAAAAAAATATGACCAACTGACTCCATCATTAAGCTTGAAAAAAAAAAGGCATAATTGTGTGTGTGTGGGAGAGAGAGAGAGAGAGAGAGAGAGAGAGAGAGAGACCTCACTATCTTGTTAACAGCCCTGTTCTGATAAGACATTATAAAATGTTCTCTTTTCTGGTTTATTATTAACCACATGGAGAGTGGAAACACATTATTTAATGTTCTGATCATCACACAGGCACATCTCTGCTGTGTGTTATATATGCACACACACACACTAGCTTTAACCCTGTGTTTAGTGCAGATATCATTGTTACACTTCAACTGTGCCTGAGCAGATTAGCAAAAATGGAAGGCAGATTTTTTTAAAGGCATGAAATTATAGCACTGGTACTCGAAATTTCTTTTCACTTCTACTATTTAAATGTAAAATGTTAATATAAATATAAAATGTTTTTTTTTTTTTTTTTTAATTCAGCATTTATTTCTAAACTGCACTTGTGCATGTGGATCGTTTTGCTAATCAGGATAGAAAATAGAAATGTTTTATTATAAGATGAAGGTGATCAGTCAGAAGAACTTTTTAATAATTTGTGTTCTCAGAGGACAAATGGACCCAAATCATGCCAGAAAAATTAATAAAAATATCTGACCAATCAGAAATCTAGCATTCAACAGCATTTTGGTATCTAAGCATTTTGCTTCTTTGATAATGCTGGGATTTGAACCTACAACCTTCTTACCAAATGGTCACTAGTCCATGTTTTTTTTTCCCTCTTGTCTTCTCTTCAGCATTCTGATGGATGTATAGGAAGAAAGATGGGCTCTGTACTGTCACTGTGTGGTGTGAAGAGTAAGAAAAAAAACGTACAGGGTATGTCATCGTCATCAACATTATCATCATCATCATCGAGCTCATTTGTATGATCTGAGAGTTTGAGACAAACTGCGTGCTTTAGGTGGAATAAACTTCCCTGTTAGACATTTCTTATACTAAATCAACAAAAATTCCCTTTTTTTTTTTTTTTGAGAATCAGTATGTACTACAGTATTTAATGGAAGTTTTAAAATACACACTATGTATCATACAGTAAAATATTAATTAAGCTGCCAATAATAAAACAATTAATATAATCAGTTCAAAAGAGACAGTGACAAAACTCTTGGCAAAACTCTCCAAATGATTTTTATGTTTAGTTCAATGTTTTGTATTATTGTCTTTCTACAAAATTTGTCTAGGTTAATTTTTTATTTTTTTGAAATTCTGTTTCTTTGTGGATTCTTTTCCAACTTATAACCCCTAGGTGATTCTACCATTTGCACACCTTGCACTGTTAGCCAGTGAGGTACTTATTTTATTTTATTTTATTTTGATTTATTGATTTATTGATTTAATTTTTCCCCTATTCCTCTGAATTGCAAAGAGGAAAAACAACAGCTGCCCTTTTTGGTCATTATTGGAAAAATACCATGACTGTGAGCTGGTTAACTTCCAATATATATTTTTAAGTTAAGCTTCAATCACAGTTGAACAGAAGAGAAAAAAAATAGAAGGGAGTTTTTTAAGGCATAAAATTGTAGCATTGGCACTGGAAATTTCTTTTCACCTTACTTTTTGGGTTTCTGTACTATTATACATACAATAGACAATAATGAATTGATGCCTAAATCTACATTTATTTATTTATTTAGATAATCACTTGATCAAGTAATCAATTATTTCACTGATTGAATGAATGAATGAATGAATAAATAAATAAATAAATAAGTGTAGGTTTAGAAATCATAAATTACCATCAGTATGTTGATGCAGGTTATTATGGGTTTTTATTTTGTTTGTCTCTAACCAATGAACTGAAATTCAAGTGTGAAGACACGAGAACACAAAAACAAATAAGAAACCGTATTTAGAAAAGTTTGGCTATGTTTATTCACATGCCTGCCTTATTTCCACATTTATTTCTGCATTATAGTTCATTAAATAATTAATTAGCATCGGTAAAAGTCTTTGCAGTTCTGTCATTCCTCTTGATTTTATATTTATGGTGTTTTCTTGTGACACAGAGGAAAGACTCTTGCGAGCAAACGACAGAGAATTTAATCTCTCCTTCAAATATGCTGTAAGTAAAGATCACCACTGAGAAGTAATAATCTGTACATGGTGTGTGTGTGTGTACTGTATGTAAGTGTGTGATTGTGTCTCTGCAGAATAATGCCATCAAAACCTCTAAATACAACATCTTCACCTTCCTGCCGCTCAATCTGTTCGAGCAGTTCCAGCGTCTGGCCAACGCCTACTTCGTCTTCCTGCTCATCTTACAGGTGAAGAGCACACTGCAGGACGTGTGTGTGTGTGTGTGTGTGAGAGAGAGAGAGAGAGAGAGAGAGAGAGAGAAACTTGCCTGATCTCAGGGTTTATCAGTTTATCTCTCCCTGTAGAAGGATGATAGTAAGTGCTAAGATTTACAGCAGTGATACAGAATGAACAAAATTGACATAACCAACTTTTACCTTTTTGTACATTAACTCAATATTTTTAGTTTAAATTTACATTAACATTTTTAATTAAGATTTTTTAATTCACTATTTGAAATATCTTACATTAACCTTTTTATTAATATTTTATATTCACTTGTTTAAATATTTTATATTAACATTTTTGTAATGTTTTAAAATAAAAAAATCACTTTTTGTAATATTTACCTGAATATTTTTTACATTCATTTTTTTAACATTACAATTTTTTTTGACATTTTGCATTAACATTTTTGTATAATTGTACAATATTTGTTACCCATAAATGATAGTTATTTAATCATTAAACATTAGTTACTAAGTAATCTATTCTCTATATAGCCACTGAGCCACTTAGAGGTCATTTATACTCCATAAAAACTGACAGAGGTGGTAGAAATACAGAGGTGCCTTTTAACTTTAAATGGCCAAAAAAATTAATACACAAGTCATTGTGTTTAGATGGGTTGCATCATTTGTATCAGTTAAACAAGCCACTCATTTCAAGGTGTTTATAGTGTTTATGGTGTTTATAGTGTATGTGGTGTTTACAATGTTTATGGTGTTTGTATTGTTTATAGTGTTTATTGTATTTTTGCTGTTTATGGTGTTTATGGTGTTTTTGCTGTTTATGGTGTTTGTATTGTTTATGGTGTTTTTGCTGTTTATGGTGTTTATGGTGTTTTTGCTGTTTATGGTGTTTGTGTGTTTTTTTAAAATGGTGTTTGTGTGTTGCAGTTGATCCCGGCGATCTCGTCTCTGTCATGGTTCACTACAGTGGTGCCGCTGCTCCTGGTGCTGAGCATCACACTGGCCAAAGACGGTTCAGATGACATCGTAAGTACTGTTCATGTTACTCTCCTGTCTCTTCTGTTCTGTTTCAGATCAGTCTGAGCTGAGATCTGTGAGTTGAGATCTGTGAGCTGTGATCCAACTCACCTCAGACATTTATTGATGTATTACTAAACAAATACTTTAAATAATTAAATCACTTTGTTAAAGTGCCACGCTTCTGTAATCGATTTCTATGTATATACAATGTATGGTGATGTTCCAGTTTGTACATGTACTTAGATTTCTTTCATTTTAACATAAAGTTTTAATTTGGATAAAACTTGTGCAAACTTCACCCTGGCCAGTCAGAAGTCTAATGTCACATCCTTCACACACGGATTTTATCAAAACTATGCTTTCAAGCTTGAATTGTCTCACTGATACTGAGTGGCCTAGTGAGCAAAAGCTAACCTAGCATATATAAACTTAAACTAATGGACTAGCATGTAAAGCTAACATTGTAAGTGACAACTAATCTAGCAAATTTTAAAAAACTTACCTAGCAAGTAAAAACTAACTTAGAAAGTGAAAACTAGCATGTGAAAGATAACTTGGCAAGTAAAAACTAACCTAGAAAGTGAAAACTGACCTAGCAAATGGAAACTAGCAAGTCAAAGGTAATCTAGTGGGTGAAAGATGACCTAGCAAATAAAAACTAACCTAGTAAGTGAAAACTAAATTAGCAGCTGAAAACTAGCACATGAAAGATGACCTAGTGGGTGAAAACTAACCTAGGAAATAAAAAAAGTAACCTAGCATTTTAAAACTAGCCAGTGAAAGATAACAGAAAGTTTACTGGATGTTTAAAATGCTCATTTGATATCAGTTCCTTGCAACTTTAGAATGTCTGGTAGCAGTGAGTAAAGACGCTTTAATGAGTAGTATACCACAGGCCCACTCACTTTGACTAACTGTTAACAGAAATTTCATAATCAGACTTTACTCCACACACACACACACACACACACCCTCTAAAAATCTGTCATGTTTTTTCTCTGTTTGCAGAACAGACACAGAAACGACAGACAGGTGAACAATCGCAAGGTCGATGTCCTCATCGACGGACAGTGAGTTTCTGCTGTTGCACCTCCATATCCGTGCAATTAATACACATCAGAGCCATTAAAGTGAAGAATTGGGCTTCAAAAGCATTTTATTCCAGCCAAAGAAACAGTTGTATCTATTAAATGTGATAAAACTGATGTGATAAAAATGTGGCCTAACCCCAAATGTTGACTTTGATTTTATTCAAATTTTGAGTAATTAAAATCCAAATCCTAGTGGCATAAATATCAGTTTTCATAGCATATATACATATATTTATTATTTGTAATTGTAATTTAGTATTTTAATTATATGATAATAATAATAATAATAATAATAATAATAATAATAATAATTACTTGTTTTTTTATTGTATACATATGGGACATGCTTTTCTTACTGAAGATTTAACTTATTATTATTTCCTTCAACAGACTGAGGACTGAAAAATGGATGAATGTTCAAGTGGGTGACATCATTAAGCTGGAGAACAACCAGTTTGTCACGGTGAATATGCTCACACTCTTTTTCACACATTTCTATTTTGGAGCCACACACACAC
>CM040470.1:21144060-21174820 GCA_022758105.1 Pangasianodon gigas | reverse complement strand
TTTTATATCTGAAATGGAAATCCAGTTCGAGTAAACACAGATTAAGATGGATATTCTTTTAATGAATTTACATTTATGGAAGCTGACATAACATATGAGACTTATTCTAAGAGAATTATTTAATATTAATAGCGTACACACATCATTATGTGTTGTTTATTCTCCCTTAGGAGTTACAGCTATCACCAAAAACATTTTGGGTAATTTTACAGGAATTATTTCTTACTCATATTTTATAAACTATTTTATAATATTCTAAAGATTTTTGCAGTGTTTTTGCATCTTTGGAAAATGACCCACAAAAAAGTCAGAAATGCAACCTTGAACCTGTTGATAAGTCAGATACACATGTTCATAATAATAATAATGATGGTTAAAAGCTCATTAAATTAGGAAGATAATTAAAAATACCTACTAAAGCAATCCCAGGTACCAGAGGCAGTTCATAACATTTGAAGAATTACTGTTTCATGTTTAACTTTTTCCACACAAAACTTGATGCACACACATTGGGCCTCATTTATCAAGTTTGATTTCTTGGATTTCTTCGTAAATCATCCGTAGGAGCATTTACACAAGACATTTGTTATTCATGTAAATCCCTTAATGACTCAGGCGATGTACCAGTTGGTTCCATTTTCCACGGCATCTTCTTTTAATGCTGTGTAACATTTTATTAGCCAGCACTAAGTGACTGATAAGTGAATGATCTGGTATGTCTCAAGCTGCAAGGTGCCATATAATCCCTAGTGTGCCATCAGATGGGCCTCCTATGACACTCACATGCCTTCCTGCTTTTTCAACACGACATTAAAGAGTGCTCATCGGCACTTTCTGGCCGAGAGTTGCCGAAAAAGCGGTTTCCCTGCATGATGCACTTGGTGTCCATGATCACCTGAGTACTGTAGATATATTTTTTTTCTCCGTTTTCATGTCATTTCTTTTCACCTCACTTAATTCACACCTAATGTACCTTTTCCATTATTTGGCTCCAGATTTTTGCCTTCTGAAGGAGACATTATGCTGTTAAATAACATGAGTGGAAATAATTTTTCACTTCTACCTCTGAGAAAGTCTCTTTTTTTGCTGTTTACTCATCATTTCAGCTGTGTGGGCTTTGCCTTTTAGGGAGTTTTGTGGGCATCACCAAGTGCAAATCAGCTGTGCCATACATGCACCTGATAATTTACGGGTGATTGTCATTCATCAACATATGCAGTACGAAGAAAATCAGTGTTTACGAAACCTTTGCAAATCGGGCGGAAGTTTTTTGTTCGGTTTGGGTTACGCAAACATTTACACAAGACTAAGGCTCATTGTTCCTTCTTTATGTACATTTTATTAATTATTAATTTTTATAACCATATAGATTCAACATGGGACAAGGTTCTACACAAACTTAAGTCAAGTATGTAAGAGAAGAGTGCAAAATAGTGTTTGTATTTAACACAATAACACAGAACAGAGAAACAGGACAAAATATAAAAGAGGGTTGCACAATGATATTTTATGGTATCTGTAATAGAAGAGTTATAGGACCCAGGATTTATATTTTCAATCAGATGGGGGTCTAGGTGTTGCTCTTTTTGTAATGATGAATATTCTGTAAGTGATCAAGTCAGCAGAGTGTTAATTTGGTTGTATTATTCCCTTTGATTTCTCCATATCCAGCGTGGAGATTCTCCGACTCGGAAACAGCTACTTCATTGACTGGGACAGGAAGATGTACCATGCTAAGACCGATACTCCAGCCCAGGCCAGAACCACAACGCTAAACGAAGAGCTGGGCCAAATTAAATACATCTTCTCTGACAAGACGGGCACCTTAACCCAGAACATCATGACTTTCAATCGGTGCTCTATCAATGGGAAATCATATGGTGAGACCACGAGATCATTCTACTTTGCATTAGCATGTTTTTTATTGAGCATTATTGTCAGTCCTCGAGTATATAATTGTCTATAGACAATAAATAAGTGCTCCCCATTAACTAGCACTGATTTTCACAGATTTATTTTTTAAGATTTC
Organism: Pangasianodon gigas; assembly: GCA_022758105.1. Classification (NCBI taxonomy): domain Eukaryota; kingdom Metazoa; phylum Chordata; class Actinopteri; order Siluriformes; family Pangasiidae; genus Pangasianodon; species Pangasianodon gigas. The sequence goes on along the minus strand of CM040470.1, from coordinate 21,172,791 downwards.
TTTTAAGAAGGTATTTCTTTTTAAGGTATATGAAAATATGTAGGGTATTTTTGGTTTTCCTTTCTTTTCCTAAAAAGTAAGGAATATTTTCCTTACTTCCCATTAAGGTCTACTACGTGATGGAAAACAACCAATAGATTGTAATTTTTGTTTGGTTGTTGGTTTCAGCAGGGTTGGCCATATACAGCATGACAGAGAGTGTATATAGCATGCATTAGCTTTAGCATGTATAGTCTAGATAAACTGGATGTTTTTTTTCTTCTCCAGGTGAAGTTGTGGACTTTGCTGGACAGAGGGTAGAGATCACTGAGGTTGGTAACAAATTAAATGAGATATTTGTACTTGTGCTTATGTCCATATTGTGGTTGCATCTTCTTCTCAATTTCTACGCATTTGTGCAAATTGGCGCAAAACAAGACAACTACGTACCTTTCTCTCTCTCCTCCTCTATCTCTCATATGTAGAAAACAGAGACAGTGGACTTTTCGTGGAACTCACTGGCTGACCCAAAGTTCTCTTTCTACGATCATGCCCTTGTGGAAGCGGTGAAGATGGGAACTCCCGAGGTTCAGGCCTTCTTCAGACTACTTGCCCTGTGCCACACCGTCATGCCCGAGGAGAAGACTGAGGGTAAGAGAGCGCTATTTAGGACACTGAACTGTCTCTGGTATTGTACTTAATGCAGATTTGTATACACTTCCTTTAAGTTGCCTAAATAATCAGGTACAACTGGGTAAACTCATACTATGTATTTCCTAAAGGCCTTAAATATGTTAATGTGTGTGAACTGGAAACGAGGCTAACAATGTAGCTAACTAGCACATAGCCATTACATCCTTTTTAGAGACAATGTAAAGCCACAGTGACACAATTATCAAGACAGAAACATCTGGAATATTATTTCCCTCAGATGTGCTGGTACACTTCTAAGAAAGGGCTGAGTTTGCTTTATACTTAGCATTTACAGCCTAAAGTTTTAGCTAGCTAACTAGCACATAGTTATGTCCTTATACAGACAATGTAAAAGCAGAAATACACTGTAAACAAGACTAATCCATTAATAATATCAACATTTACCTCAGATATGTTGGTACATTACTTAGAAAAAGCTTGTTTTTTTTATAATTTATATATATACTATATATACAGCATAGACAGCTAACTGAATTTCCATGGGTTCTGCCATATTGAAAAACTGCAATGTTGTGCCACAACTATGAGCAAATTTTGACTTACCAAGACATTAATACCACCAAAGAGGACCATAAATGTGGAAAACAAAGGAACAACACGATGAACACAATATCAAATGAAGGCAAAATAACAAATTATATAGTTGCTGTTTAGGTGGTTAAAGTTGTGAGGACATACAACAACAACAAAACACTATGGATGCCAAAAGGCTACATTACATTACTGGAAATGCTTTGAACAATTTAGCTAGCTAGCTAGCTGGCATGTCTCTATAAAAATGAGTGACACTAAACAAAAAAAAGCCATGAAAAATATCAATGTTTCCCTCAGATATGTTGGTAAATTACCACAGAAAGGCTTAGTATGAGTATAATTTCAGGTTAATTACACCTAGCATCAACCACTAACTGAAAATTAAAGTGAACAGGAAGTAGATTGTGAAGAGCTCAACTAGCAATATACTTAACATTTACAGCTGAAACAATGCCCATGGGTCCTGCTATATTCAGAAATGTTGCGTCACAATGGTCATTAATAACACCATAGTGCACAATTAATATGGAATTTAGTAAAAACACAATGAACATGGTGTTAGATGATATGCTTGCTACCCAGGTGGCTAAAGTTGTAAGAACAGTGTTGCTAGGCAATGGCGCAGTATGAATGCCAATTGAGCTAGCTTGCTAGCTAGCATGTAGTAGTTATATCTCTATAGAGACAATGTAAAAGAAGAGGGACAGTATAAACAAGACAAATCCATCAGGAATATCAACATTTACCTCAGATATGTTGGTAAATTGCTAGGAAAAGGCTTACTTTGACTAAAATTACACCTAGCATTGACAACTAACTGAAAAGCGAAGCGAACAGGAAGTAATATGTGAAAGAAGATTGTGTAGTTTGGGAATAATGTTTGTGATGAGGCGTACACTTTCTTCCTCTCCAGGTCAGCTGTTCTACCAGGCTCAGTCTCCTGATGAAGGAGCTCTGGTCACTGCGGCGAGGAACTTTGGCTACGTGTTTCGTACTCGCACCCCTGAGACCATCTCAGTGGTGGAGATGGGGATCCACACCACGTACGAGCTGCTGGCTGTGCTGGACTTCAACAACGTCCGCAAGAGGATGTCTGTAATTGGTGAGGAATGGATTACTGCATATTATTTGTAGGTGTCAAACTCAAAGGCTACGAAAACTCACATCATTTTTACATTAGAACATAATAACTGACACATGTAAAAAAAAAAAAAAACGACACCTGACAATTATAAAATGACTTAACATTTTTAGCGTGATCTACACAGCCACATGATCACATTTGAGATTTGATTAGCCAATAGCAAACTTTATTATGTAACATGACTACTAGTTTTTCTTATCATTTCTTTGATTTGTCATGCAGCATGAAATACTGGTTTTATTTACACAATCTAATAATTTAGCATACATTCAGCTAAGCTACCCAGCTACCTAAACACAATACTGTGCTAACATTAACAAGCTTAAGTAATGTTACCTATACAGCAGTAGGTATTTGTCAGTAGTGTCTATTTTTCAGAGAGTCATCGTACATTCAACTTCAAAAACCGTTTTAATTATTTTAATTACGTGTGTGTGTGTGTGTGTGTGTGTGTGTGTGTGTAGTGCGGAGTCCAGATGGCAGGCTCACTCTGTACTGTAAGGGGGCGGACACCGTCATCTATGAGAGGCTTCATCCGTCCTGCTCCAAACTAATGGAGGCCACCACCGAGCACCTCAATGTGAGTGAGCGAGTGAGTGAATGAGTGAGTGAGAGTGTGAGTGTGTGTGAGTGTATGTGTGTGTGTGTAAAATGGCAGCTTACACATGTATGGACGAGGGGCCATGTGTCTAATCTTGTTAAACATTACATTACATAATGTCCTTATAAGTGGAAACTCAAAATATCAGTCATTGTATGTTATTCATTTTCGGAGTTGACCGTGTTTGTGTGTGTGTGTGTGTGTGTGTGTGTGTGTAGGAGTTTGCCGGTGAAGGCTTGCGCACTCTGGCTCTGGCCTATAAGGACTTGGATGAAGCTGAATTTGCCATTTGGAGACATCATCACCATGAGGCCAGCATTGCACTGGAGGACCGCGAGGCTAAACTAGATGCCGTATATGAGGAGATCGAGAAGGATCTGATGGTAAATTTAAAAAAAATGTCTTTCCTTAATGTGATTGTCTTTATATAAAATATAATATATAACAGTAACAAGTTCTTCCCGAGGAGTGACAGGCAAAGAGGCCACGCCTCCTTCACTGTGACTGACAGGCAGAGAGGCCACGCCTCCTTCACTATGACTGATGGACACATAGGCCACACCTATTTTACTAGGATTGACAGGGAGAAGAAACCACACCTTTTTCACACCATAGTTATCAAAGACTTAACTACAGTACTTTATAGAGCCTTTGAGGCATTACTAGATTTATATATTAATTTTTTACAATGCATTACTAAATTTAAAAAAAATGAACATTCATAAAGCTTTCATAAAAAACATCACTTAAGAGAAAGTGATAAATAAATAATATTTTGTAAAAAAAAAAAAAGTATAAAATTAATATTGATAAACTATTATTTAAACTAATATTTAATATTTTTAATATTTAATATTGATAAATCTGATATAATGTACTTATAGTTATTATGTAATTATGCTAAACTAATTAGTGGGACTGTCGTCCAGTTTGGAAAGTTTCCTGAGAGAGCCTTGTGCTTTTGTGTGTGTGTGTGTGTGTGTGTGTGTGTGTGTTTGTGTGTGTGTGTGTAGTTGATCGGGGCGACTGCAGTGGAGGATAAACTGCAGGATGGAGTTCCTCAGACCATCGAGCAGCTCTCCAAAGCCGACATCAAGATCTGGGTGCTAACAGGAGACAAACAAGGTCAGACTGCTACACTTACTCTTCACCAGTGTTGCACCTCCACTGCTAAAGTATTCCTGCAGTGTGTAGTGTGGTGTAGTCAATCAGCCAAGACATCATGCAAACTGCATGCTTAAATCACACACATGCCTAAATGTTATCTATAAAAAAAATCAGACAAAAGGACCTCACAGAGATAAAAACAGTCATAGCTGCACCGTGAAGCTGAATCATTTTCTTCCTCAGGACAAGGTTTAAGTCAGATTCAGACTCAGGTAGGAGGCCTAAAGATGAAAGATGAAATTGTACATAAGTGATTCAAATGATAATATGGATTCAATTTGATTTATATTTATAATATATTTTTTAATTAACTTATTCGATACAAATAGAATTACGGAGCCAAACGATGTCCTTTGTGGTGAGTGTGTCGTGATTTCAAAGGAGTTTGCTTTGTGCTTTGCACAATTCTACAAAATGCACTACTCTCTCCTGAAGATGTTCATCATCTTGTCATGTTGTCGTGCAGAGACGGCGGAGAACATCGGATACTCCTGCAACATGCTGCGTGAGGAGATGAATGAGGTGTTCGTCATCGCGGCTGACACGCAGGAGGAGGTGCGGAAGGAGCTAGTGTGAGTCTCACTGCTTAATGTCGCATATTTAAATAATATCAATCTATTAAGTAAGAGATAAAACACTTCAGGATGTTCTGTTACAGGAAATTAATTAATGACGACCTGGTGTCAGGTGGCCTGATGAGAAGTTAATGTTACCACCCCAAAGATGATTTTACTTTTTTATACTCTTATACCACAACAGTTACATAAAAAAAATGTATTTTTATCCATTTATAGTTACATTTTATGTCATTTAATATCATGAACCACATTAAATACAACACTACATAGGCTGCTACTAATGCTTCTAATGATGCTGGTGCTAATGCTTAAAAGATTCTTGAGTTCATGTATTCACTAAGATGATCTCGCGAAAATGTTCAGGAACGCCAGGAAAAAGATGTCTCCGGGTTCCCCAGATGAGCCGCCCTACCTGAAGAGCAGGATTATGGGTAAAAAGGCTCAGGTGGTACTGGATGAGAAGGTGGATGGAGAGTACGGCCTTGTCATAAATGGACACAGTCTGGTGAGACACACACACACACACACAAAGATGACCATTAGCACTGTTGGCAAATTTTTGTGGTTGTAGGAGAAATAAAAAACATGCTGTTATTTGAAAATAATCAGCTTTGGGGTAGCAGTAAGTTCATCACACCACCCTGTTGTTGATTATTTTCTAAAAACAGCACACGATTATTGAAGTAGACTACATTACCAATGATCAGCGGATTAGAAATAGTTTAGTGGTTATTCAGATTGTTGATTCAGGAGGAAAAGAGTGTCGTGACAAAGTTACAGGGTTGTAATGAGATCTGAGATGGAAGAATTTTTCCTCTAGCCATTTGAAAGATGTAACTGATGGCCTGGTCCACCATAGAAGGAGGAAAGAAATATTTTGTGCCAGAGTGACACGGTTTGAGGAGGTCAAAAAAATGTAAAATGCTTTTACTAAATAATGTTTTATTGTGAGTTGCGTAACTTGAGAAATTAATCGCACTTTAAATAATTTGATTACTGTCTTATCTTTTCATAAATTAAATAAATTAGTACATGAAATTAGTACATGAAATTAGTACATGAAATGATCTGTCTCCCTCCAGGCGTATGGTCTGCAGAAGGACCTGCAGGTGGAGCTGTTGCGCACGGCGTGTATGTGTCAGACGGTGATCTGCTGCAGGGTCACCCCGCTGCAGAAAGCTCAGGTGGTGGAACTCGTCAAGAAGCACAAGAAAGCCGTGACCCTCGCCATCGGAGATGGAGCCAACGACGTCAGCATGATCAAGAGTGGGTGGAGCCTGGTGCAGGTTCAGGACAAGAGAGAGACAGAAGTTTAAATAATCAGAAAAGAGAACAAAAGTGACAAGAATAAACATTTAGATGTTATTATCCTGTCAGATTTGTCTCATCTCGCTGTCTCTTTCTCTTTCTCGCTCTCTGTCTGTCTGTCTCTCTCCCTCTCTCTCTCTGTCCTCTCTTGCTCCTCCCTGGGTAGCGGCTCATATTGGAGTGGGGATCAGTGGGCAGGAGGGCATGCAGGCAGTTCTGTCCAGTGATTTCTCCTTCGCTCAGTTCCGGTACCTGCAGCGCCTCCTGCTGGTCCATGGCCGCTGGTCGTATCTGCGCATGTGCAAGTTCCTGCGCTACTTCTTCTACAAGAACTTCAGCTTCACCTTCGTGCACTTCTGGTATGCCTTCTTCTGTGGCTTCTCTGCCCAGGTGAGTGACCTCTGTCTGTCTGTCTGTCTGTCTGTATGTTTAACCATCTGTCTGTATATTTGTCCATGTGCCTGTCTGTCTGTCTGCCTGTCTGTCTGTCTGTCTGTCTATCTGTCTTCATGGTCAACCATCTATCTGTTTGTCCATGTGCCTGTCTGTCCAGTCTTGTGTCTACCATTCTGTCTCTGTGTCCCTCCAACCATCTGTCTATCTGTCTACCTGTCTATCCAATCGTCTGTCTGTCTGTCTCTCTGTCTGAATGACTAAGGAACATTTTTGATGAAAATGTTAGTACATTTAGAAATTTTGCCTGGCAGTTTATCAGTGTGTGGCTGTGTGGAAGAAAGTGCCGTGTTTTAGTTGTTGTTTATTTAAATACGTGCCAGCAGTCTGATGTCGTATGCAGAGTGACTCTTTGTTAGGTTGTTGTTAGACTTTGTGTCTTTTTGTCTTGTTGGAACAGACGGTGTATGATGAGTGGTTCATTACACTTTATAACCTGGTGTACACGGCCTTACCTGTCATCGGCCTGAGCCTCTTCGATCAGGTGCATAATCCAGCTGCCTTCTTTACTTAATAACAATGTTGTTTTATCATTTTACTGTAATCTCCTGCTGTGTATCCTTGGTCATGGTGTCTTTGCAGTACAACTAGCAGTTTTCACATTTATATTGTAAGTGTTATGATACACAACTGTGTGTGTGTGTGTGTGTGTGTGTATAAAACACTCAGGATGTTAACGACCGCTGGAGCCTCCAGTACCCTCAGCTGTATGCACCGGGGCAGCAGAACATGTACTTCAGTATAAAGGCATTTTTTAAGATCTTGCTGCACAGCTGCTACAGCTCACTCGTTCTCTTTTTCCTGCCGTATGCCGCCATGCACGACGCAGTGCGTGACGACGGCAAAGACATCGCCGACTACCAGTCATTCGCTCTGCTCGCCCAGACCTGCCTGCTCTTCGCTGTCAACATTCATGTAGGTGGCTGTAATTAACACTCAATGCACTCAAAGCTTTTCTTTCTTTTCACTAAAACCAAAAGTCTCTTTGTCCAATTTACATCACATGTGAAAGTAGTTAAAACTGGTAGTTTAAGAGTTAAAATGTGTTTTTTCTTTAAAATGTGTTTGGCACAATCACTTATCTTCCTCATATGGTGAAATACTGAGCACGAGACATAGCCAAGGGTGCCAATACTATTATTCTTGCTAGGAATAGAGGGAATGAGTGTCAGAATGTTAATCACTGAATCTGAAATGGAATTGTTTCATGCATATAGTGCGCTAAATATGTCATACAGTAACATTAATTTCATACCCCATGTAGTGAGCGTACAGCATTAATATGAAGCCTATTTTGGATATTTAAATGGTTTTTTAATGTGTTATTAATTTTAAGTGGATGTAATAACATCCCATCTCTTCTGGACTTCGCTGTATGTGTGTGTGTGTGTGTGTGTGTGTGTGTGTGTGTGTATATATATATATATATATATATATACACACACACATAAAAACAGTTGTTGATCATCCAGGTAACAACACACAGTATTAAAGAATCAACATATGTAAACGTTTGAACAGGTTCATTTGTGTAAATTCATTTATTATTTTGTCTTTTGAACTATATGTAAACATCTGTTATGTGAAATAGCTTATTCAGGGCAAATCAGGGAAAAATAAAATGCAATTATGATCCCTCATTTTATATATATATATATATATATATATATATATATATACAGTAGTGTGCAAGGTCTTAGGCACCCTATTTTTTTAGTACAACTTTGTTATAGAATTCTATTTTATGACTTCTACATTATTGATTCAGTGGAAAAACATTTTAGATTTCCAAACATTAGTTTTCCAGCACAAAATTAAATGTTACAGAAAAAAGTTTGTATGTCAGTAAAGCAGCATATTTGGTAAGAGACCACTTTTCACACTGTACCTGAGACTACTATTTTTATTTTTTTTTTAAAGCAAAGGGTCCTCACACCAAATATGATATAATATAATCACACCAAAAATACTTTATAGTATTTTTTAATGTAGAAATATTTAATTTAATTCATTATTCATTAATTCATTTAATTCATTACTTCTGAAGGCATCTTTGCTCTACAGCATTTCTTTGCATGTGCCTAAGATGTTTGCACAGTACTGTATATATAGGCCTATAATTTCTAATCATTTCCACTAAGAATTATTTGGGGCTTTTAAAAGGGGTTTACTAGCCAAAAAGTGTAAGCCCTGTAATAATAGATATAATTAGTATTATGTTTATATATATATATATATATATATATATATATATATATATATATATATATATATATATATATATATATATATATATATATATAATTAGTGACAGATTGTGTGTGGTTGTTAAAGCTGGGTTTGGACACGTACCACTGGACAGCGGTGAATCAGTTCTTCCTGTGGGGAAGTCTGTCTGTGTACTTTGCCGTCACATTCACCATGTACAGCAACGGCATGTTCCTCATCTTCACCTCCTCCTTCCCCTTCATCGGTGAGTCACCTCCTGCAACACTTCACACTCTGTGTGTGTGTATGTGTGTGTGTGTGTCTTCACTGTTTTCATAAGAACATAAGGAAATGCATTCTAACATCATGTATAGGAAAAATGTTACTTAAATTATATATTGTATATTGAACTAGCTAAGACTTAGTCAGTAATGTGTGTGTGTGTGTGTGTGTGTGTGTGTCTGCTGTGCTATATATCAGGCACTGCAAGAAATTCCCTGAACCAGCCCAATGTTTGGCTCACCATCTTCCTCACCACCATCCTATGTGCGCTGCCCGTGCTGGCATTCCGATTCCTGCTCATCCAGCTCCGACCAACCATCAACGACAAGGTACACACACACACACACACACACACACACTGGTGATGGGGTTCAGATTAATGGCATCATAAATTCAGCTAAGTACTGGAATGTTTTAGCCCAAAATCTGGTTGCCTCTTCCAGGAGGTTAAAGCGTCCCTAGATGGAGCTTTCACCAATATAGTGACCCTGAAAAGCAGATGTTTTGCAGTGTTATGCAAACCTTAAAGGATCTTGAAATATTTTGCATGCTATACATTACAGGAATTAATAATAATTAATATGAATTAGAATTTGAAGATTATGAAGTCATATAAGGAAGTTCATCTCTCCATCTCTCTCTCCTCAGGTGCGTTACAAAATCAAACAAGCCAAAGCCGTGCTTCCTCCTCCCACTCGTCGGTTCCCACGGCGACGCATCAGTACCCGTCGTTCCGGTTACGCCTTCTCGCATGCTCGTGGTTATGGCGACCTCGTGACCTCGGGCCATTTCCTGCGCCGACCCGTGAAGAGCCGCCCAGTGCTTTTCCCTTTAGCGGAGTCCCCTGTAGCACAGAGCTCTCCGCAAACATATCGCAACATCACTTCCTCCTAACACACCTCATCCAACACCAGGGGGTGCTCTCACAAACTGTTTCACTGCACATTAAGTGGGAGTTGCTCTGAGTTGTCGAGGGAGATTCACGAAGTGAAAGAAAGAAAAAGTGAACACTACATTCACTACGTAGATGTTTATAAGCACAAAACTATGTATGCTCCGAGCACATCCGTAATATCTAACATTTCAGGAGTGTATCCTTAATATAAATGATGACTTGCTATGACAATTTATTCCAAACAATATGTTTTCATATACTTCTATTTATCTAGACAGAATTTTTTCATTTCAGGCTTTTTAAAATTTGCATCTGAGGTCTAATAGGTAGGACAAATTGTAGGAGTTTTTCTGTCTACGCTGTTAGAGAGTAAAGAAAAGCCATTAAAAGTTAAAAAAGAAGTTTTGTTGTGCCTTTAAAAAGCTCTTGTCAAGATGTTTCAGGGGAAATTAGCAAAAAAAAGGTGTTGTGAGAGTGTGAATTAAAGCTGTAAAATAAATTCAGAGAGAAATTTCACAACTTGGCAAACTAGGAAACTTGGGTAAGTAGATGAGCCACTAAATTTCGGCTACTAATGGCTCCCGAGTGGTGCAATAGAAAATTCTCTATTCGCGTGACCTGGAGATCATGAGTTCAGATCCCAACAATATCATAGCCATTCATAGCCGGGAGTCCAAAAGAGCAAAACTGGCCGTGTTCTCTGGGTGTGAGCGATGGCATAGTGTCTTTCCCCTGTCAATCACAGCGACACTAGCCAATCATGGGTGTATGCGTATGCGTGAGAGGGCGGATAGGACTTTCCTCCAAGAGTACTGTTCAGTGTATCGTTAAACTGATCTGTTTTTTTTTTCTTCATTTGGGAATATGCAAGTCTTCGGTATGGCCCTGTGCCAAATAAGCACTTTTGGTTATGCATAGTATGCATGACCAGAGCATACACTACACCTAGTAACTAAAATAGTCCTGCTATTAAATTTGTGATGTTTGTAAATTTGTGATACACACTTTCGGCATGTCGTTTAGTGATGCACTTAGGAAGAGAAGCACAGGCACAATGTGAGACTAGCTCGCAGTGGAAGAAGACCTGCGATGGGTCCATTGAAAAATAATTGTAAAAAATTATGTGCAATCTGCAACCAAAAAATCAACTTCTCAAATAAATACTTCCCACTAAAGCAACTCCATGTTTAAAAATATGCAACAGAAATTTTTAATTTTATACAACAGTCTTCATTTTAAGTCAAATGCAAAGCCAATTTGGAATTTGTTTCTCATGTTTTTAGAAAGAAATGATGTTGATGGTTCATCTTATGACATAACATTAGCACCTTTAAATGTTTTGGATACATTTTTTTTACCAAAATCAGATTTTACAGTGCTTGAATTATTTTGTACATATCCTCACTGTTTTAATGCTAAGCAGGATTGAGGACGAGGGATCGAACCATGCCTGTGATTTTTGCCTCTTGATTATTCTGTTAACATTGATGCTTGATGGTTTTATGTATGTTTGTGTGAAGTGTGTAGATCATGTGCACTACATTTCCAATACTGGACCGATACAAAACAACACATGAATTAGTGTCAAAAATCTAAATGTACTCGTACATTGTCTCAGGTATGTTTATGGCAGGTGAAATGTTAAATCCTGCAAAGCTGTGGCTTTTTAGGGCCATACTGTCACCCTGCCTCTATGGCTATGAACATGTGATATTATAAAATAAAACTAAAGCTAATGTGAAATTTTGTCCTACTATATTTCAAGTCACACAGATTCCTTCAGCCTACTGGTGCCATTTAATTCAGCTAAAGTAAATGCCATTAAGTTGTCATGTTTGTGTATTTGACTTTAATTATATTTTTAGTGTTCATTTAACTGTATTTTCTAATGTTGAGTTTTGTATACTGATCAATCTTTTAATAAATTGTTTTACTGGATTTAAGATTTCCCATTATGAGCATTGTCTATTGATAGTGTTATGAAATTTAATTTAAACATTATAGACACCCCAGATCAGTATTGGGCTGATACCAGGGGAAGAAAAAAAAAAAAAAAGGTGGATCGAATATCGGGGGAAAAAAGAATGAATTTGATCTGATCCTGTAACAAATGGAAAAGATTAGAATTGAGTTTAGAAAAGTTTTTGGAACTGAAAATGTTTACATATAAATAAACTTGATTGCATTTTTTTATTTTTACTTTATTACGTATATTTACAGTGTAAATGATTTTTGTGTGCGGTTTTGTGTGAGTCATATTTTTAGCTATGTATTTTTTCTGTATTTTTAAAGTGCTTCAGTTTTAAAATATCATCTTAAGCTTAGTAGTATTCAAAGAAAGAATTATCAGATGTGTATCGATATGGACTGATACTCAAGGTTTCTTTATCAGTATCAGCAGCAGAAAAGAAAAAGTAATATGACCACTACAGAAAGAAAAAAAAACATAGACCATAAACAACCAGCTAGTTTAAACTCTTTAATCTTGTCCCTGTTCCTATCACAATTTCAGATTCATATAATGTGGACTGTGATAAAATTTATGACATGTTGCAAGATACATGGAGAATTATGTGATAGGTTGCTTCATGATAGCCCATAGCCGTTTAGAGAGAAACCATCTACTTAGTGATTGCTTTTATTCGCATGATCTATTCAAATGTTAGGCTTATTATTTAAATATACTATAATATTCAGCCATAGAGCTTTTTATTCCTCACATTTTCACTCACAGAACACATTTTTTAATGATCATACTGTCAATTTGTCACAATGTCAGTTGACAGTATTTACTGTATATCCCTGTATATATTACTGTATTGAGTTATTGAGGTTTGGATGTAAAGCCTTCGTATCATGCACTCTCTCTCTCAGTCACACTGCAAAAAATGATATTTGAATAAGTGAATATATCTTGAATACAGTCAAATGTATCTAACATTTCCTAATATAATAAGATTACAATAAACCAATATGATGATTAATTCGAAGTTTGATATAATCATGTCCTACTGGCAGATAATTTTTCACATTTGAAGCATTTATTTCTAGAAAGAAGCAAAATTATCTGCCAATAGAATAAGCCAATTTAAATCTTGAAATGTGTGAAAGCTTAAAAAAAACAGACTAAATAATCTTATATTTGATTAAAATAATCTTGTAATGAGAAATATTAGATGAATAGTCAAGATATTTTCTTTCAAGATATTATTGCTCAGATATCATTTTTTGCAGTGTATGCAAATCCATCAATAGGGGTTTTTAATGCATAGACGTATTATTTTTTTAATAAGACAAAACTACAGGTAATTAAAAGCACTGATTAGGTTACTAAGGTTAATTACACCTTATTACACCTTCACCATTTTTTAAAATGGATACTAAAAGTCAAAGTTCATATATATATGTATATATATATATATATATATATATATATATATATATATATATATATATATATATATATATATATATATTTTTTTTTTTTACTCTGAGTCCAAAATAGTCATTTTTGTGCTTCCCCATATAACTGAAGCCAAAATATGTGTGTTACTGGAACAGAGCTATCAGAGTTTCCTGTCCCAAGTCCTGTGGCATCACGGCTGTGTGAGTCAGCATTAAGTTCCCCCATGCTGAGAGCCGGCGGAGCTCTGCCTTCCACACAACTCTCAGCAAATCAGTGAGCACGCTCAGAGACATCACTGATGCTGTTGCCATAGGACTATGGAGGGCGCAGAACCGCTGTGCTGAGAGACAGAGAGCGAGCGGGAGAAAGGGAGGGAGAGGGTGGAGAAAAAGGAGACTGGAGAGAGAAACAGTAAATAGGGGAGAGTGAGACACAGAAGGAAGTCTGATGGAAACCAATCCTGCTGTCACTTTGTTTTTTATGGCTTTCTCCTGGTAAGTGAACATTTCAATATGATATGAGTGTTCAGAGTTATGCGGTTGGATGTATGAGTGATGGGGAAATGTTTGGCATTCACCCCAGAGTCTGAGACTCTGTGGGTTGTTGACTCTCAGTTTGTGGATGGAGCTAATGGTTAGGTTAGATTTGATGCAGTCGCCAATTTTACTCTGACGTAAACCCAACATTTTGTTTGACATAAAGCAAAAGTGAAAATGTTGTAGCATAAACATTAAATGTCTTTTTATTTCATGGGATGTCTTGTAAAGTGATCTTTGTATACCACATCAGACTTCCTGTAATATCAAATGACATATCAAATGTCCTCCTCGTTTGTTAGGTATTCCTGGAGATGCAGCATGATGTAGTTACAGGAGTTACCGCTTCGCTATCTGTTCTTTCATTACTTACTCCTGAATGTTCCTTTGAAAAATGGCTACTTCTGATAACCTGTCTGGAGAGACCATGATTGTCCGACACATCCCTCTGATTCATGGTCAGTCTGTGGGTTGTCACATTTATACCCCAGAATCGAGGCCGAGACGGCCCTGCTCTTTGAGTCTGACTCACAGTATCTCACTGCCTGAAAGAGAGAACCTCCCAAATGAAGCACTGAATGGTGACTTCCAGGGTCGCACTAGAACGTCTAGCTCCAACGAAAGGGCAGGAATCTCAGATCCGGGTTCTGGAAACACAAGAGGATACAACTCTACAGCTCTGTTTTGTCATAAACGGTTTGTTCTTGAATCAGAGGTTAATGAGGCTGAGGAGAATTGTGATACATACGCAAACAACCTGTGTAAGTACTGTAAAGTGTACTCATTTTGCCAGCATGGAAATTCAAATGGGACCAAGGATAAGACCTTGAGGTATGCCACAAAGCCTTGTTCGCTTTGTAGTAGCCAGTGCACTGTCAGTACCACTGAATGCAACCATAATATTAAAATTTTGGAGCATTTTGGGACAGTCATAAATGACAAACAAAACCTTCCAGACTCAGGGCTGCAAATTTGCAGGGACAGTGAAGACACACCAATTTTAATGGACTGTGAGGAGCAAGACTGGGCTGGTGAAAAGGACTGTGATGGATATGTTCAAAAGAAGGGAACTTTTGAGGAACATGAGTGCTATCACTATGTTCCTAACATAACTAATGCCTTCTCAGATTGTGAGTCTTTGAATCAAAACCAGACCGATTATATCAGTGATTCTTCTTGCAACAGCTCAGATGGGGTGCTAGTAAATTTCAGTGCCATTTATAATAAAACTAATAATGCAGTCCCTGCTACACCATATGACCTGGACAGTCCTGCCAAGCAGTCCCGAGGATCAGGGTCCATGCACCAGGATGAAGACTTCAAGCTGATTCCGTGCTGGTCTCCTGGTGGAGTTGATCCAAATTGTAACATCTACCAGGCTGACTGTAACAGTTTGTCATCTCAGGAAATTTCTGATCTCACTCCCTGTCAAGGTCAGCTGAACACGTACACCAGCAATTATTACAAGCTGGTGACCTGTGATCTCTCGTCTCAGTCTGCCGCTAGTCCGGCGTGGTCATCTTTGACAAGTTGCTCAGAAGCTCACAGCCATGGAAGCATGACGCCACCCACAGAATACTTTCTCTTCGGAAAACCGGAGACAGAGGACGGGGAGGTGGTTGAAGTCAACCAAAGGGACCTCCAGGTACAGTAATAATATTGTAGTAGATCTTGGTTTTCTATTCTTTTACTTTTCTTCAATTTGCCCCAGTTTGTGTATATATTCTTCTTTCCCAGGCTGATAAGGACACAGAACTGAAGAGAAGCAAAAGAGCCAGGAAGATTTCAAAGGGAATAAATGAAAGAAAGACTCACAGCAAGACACATCATGACAAGTGCAAAGATCTAGAACCCAATAGCCATGAACACACCAGTGCTACAGGAGTATCTCAGAGCTGGAATAACAAACCATGTCATTCCTTAACAATGCAGGAAGGCCTGCGCCGTGTGCTGAGTTGTCCAAGCCAGATAAGTGTACCCTCACACATGCTGAAGCAGCATAAAACCTCATTTGCAGAGCTCGCCCGCTACAAAAAGAGTGAGAGAAGTCCATCAGTGGTGAAAAACAGCAAGGAAGATCCTACTTGCTCCCAGGTCTCCCAGAACATTTCACCTGTTCAAAGGAAACCTCCTTTGGGACAAAATGTAACCTTAATTACAAGCAAGACTGAGAAGGAATCTGGAAGATCTGGGGGCTCTGAAACTGCTGGCACACCACCATTGGGTAAGCAAACCAAACGTGTTATTTAATTTACATATTTAATGTTCTATTAGGGCAGACTGGTGGTGCAGCAGGTAACATTGCCACCTCACAGCTCTAGGGGTTGATACTGTGCTCTGGTTACAGAAACTGTGTGGAGTTTCTGTGTGGCATGTTCTCCTTGTGTCAATGTATGGTTCCTTTGTGCTCTCCAGTTTCCTCCCACCTCCCAAAAAATGCCAGTATGTGGATTGGCTATATTAAATTGTCCTTGGTGTGAATGTGTGTGTGCATGTTGCCCTGTGATGTACTGGCATCCCAGCCAAGGTATATTATCACCTTGCACCCAGGATGGGCTCCAAATCCACCATGATCCCAACCATGATAAAGCACTTCCTGAAGATGAATAAATGAATGAATGGTCTATTAACTGGTTCTTTTTGGCTGTACACTGATTGACAGAATACTTCATCAAAACAGAAAGGTGACTTATAACAAACAAGGATTAATAAAGACTAGTATCTTTCACTCATTTTCAGCAATGTTAGCAGAGAAAATAATATACCCTTCTTGTGTCTTTGCCTACACAGGAGTTCCTGAATCATGCCTAGAAGTGGTGCATTACACTAAACCACAGAGACCTACCTCTCTACCCATCCAGCCCTTTGTCCTTCAACCACCATCAGGAAAGCAATCAAGCAAAGCCCTGGGCTCCCTGATAAACCATTACATGAGCCACAAACATGGTGCATCCAAAGGCACTGACCTGCCCAGCCATTTAGCACTCTCACCTTTGGACAACTATACTTCCATTCATCTGGAGGTAGCCTCATGCTCTGATACCTGCTCTACCTGTACCCCAACCACGATTGAGCCTCACATTCGGCCCCATTGGGCTCCACCCAGCCCGCTGTTCTTCCAGGCTCAACCAGACCTTAAATACAGAAGTACAAAGACCATAGAACCCAATCTGCCTGATAAGAGCCCAGGAGCAAATGATACTTGCTTAGATCAAACCTATCCAACCCTTAAACCAAGCGTGACTGGCCAGGAAAAGACATCTCTCAAATCTTTTCCCAATAAACATTTACAGAGATTCCTTCCTGAGCAAGCTGGCTCACATCAGACACCTCCAAAATGTCTAGCACCAGAACCAAGAATGAAAGAGGAGAATGTTTTTCCTCATTATAGCTTGTCCCCAGCCATTACCTCGGTGACATGCTTGACCTCTGACAACACCTTTATACTTCCTGGTGCTGGACGAAACAACTCAGATGCTGTTCTTCAAGCCCACACCAACGAGGAGCTCAACACTGCTGCTTTTCACATCTTTGGACCAAAAAATCTACGCTGTATGATTTTATTAATATTTTTAAAAGATGCAATCACTGTGGTTTTGTATATGCTAAATTCAGCTATCCTGCTAATGGTAATTTCAGGTATCCTGCTATGTATATACAGGCTTCTTAGTGAAAGAACAACATCAGCATGGTGACTCATCCTCTCTGGCTGACAGACCGCCTGAAGAGTTCTGCTCATCACCAGATCCCTCCACTAAATTACTTCCTATTGATCTGCTGCAGAGGAAAGGTGAGATGTGGAAACATTTCTATCCTGGTGGGTGTGATCACTTCCAAGCTGAGAATGCCCGCAACCATAGGGCTAACGGATTAATTGTGAACAATAATATATTAGGATTTTATTTGATACATAGTTCAGACTATCCCATTTTTATTTATATGGATGTTCAAGTTCATACAATACTCATAAATGTTTGAGGTTTTCAATTGCTGTAGCAACATCTTTATCATACATTCATTCAACTTCAGTAACTGCTTTATCCTGATTTGGGGTCATGGTGGATCAAGAGTTGACCCCAGGAACACTGGATACGAGGCTAGAATACACCTTGGATGGTACACTGGTCCATCATAAGGCAAGATTTAGACATTCATAGCCAATCCACCTGCTGGCATGTTTTTGGGAGGTGGGAGGAAACCAGTGAACCCAGAGCAAACCAGACCGGCACAATAAGAGCATACAAACCATTTTTTACTCCACTATACTGACAGTAACTCAACTTCAGGACAAAACCAAGGACCCTGGAGCTCTGATGTCGGTCATGAATAAATAAAAATTGTAATCATTGGCAAATTGCTGTGGTACAATGGAATAAAACACTTTGGGAAGTGCTGTTATAGGAAAATAATCATTTTTAAGGTGGTAACAGTAACTTTGCTTAGCATCGGGCCGCGTAACAGCGTGTTTTATTTCTTGCATATTGATAGTCATTGAATCCTGACCATAATTCTAGCATAGCAATCAGTTTGCCTATATATATATATATATATATATATATATATATATATGCATACGCTATTTAAGATAGAATTGTGTGTGTAATTGTGTTGCACCTGAATGATTTTTGTGTATCTGTGTTATGCTGATGGTATAATGATGCAGTATTTTTTGTCTGACAGAGAGACAGCCTCAAATTTCTCTGCAGTCTCTGGTTTCTGCTTCCCTGTAGGTGCATGTGACCTACTTTTTAACTTGCCCTATCTTGGACAGACTCATGCACCGTGTATGAGTGTGTGAATGTGTGAGTGTGTGCACACTAATACAACTCTTTTTTTTCCCCTAAAGATGCCGTTCAGCTTCATTGATGTCCTTTAATGTCTTCAGCCACTTTAGGTCATTTATTTGATTAATTTGATTGTTTATACATAATAAATGTAAATAAATTGTTAGCCCCAATATACATTATATATGTCACAAATTCCCCCCTCTCAATGCAAGTCGTGGTTCCCATCTCAGCGAGTGCTTTGCCTTTGTTTACGTTCTAGTCCTCCACACCTGTGTCCTGTTTTTGGTTTCTTACACACACACACACACACACATATATATATATATATGACTCTTGATACACTACATGTATTATTAAGCAGCATATTTTTCTAGAACGTGTCAGAAAGTGGTTCACAAATATTACAATTCTCTCTCTGTCTCGCTCTCTGATTTGCTCCCTTTAGACATGCTGAAATCTCTGAGCGTAGCAGTGGATTTGATCACAGCCCACTTCAGCTCCTGCACAGACCCTAATGAGAAGGTAGTATCATGAGAACAGTGATTTCACACAGCAAAGTCTCTTTTTTTAAAGACAAAACCTCACCCATGAATTTAACATGAAACACGCTACAGCAATACAAAACGTATCCCACTGAGTTCCAATTAGCACTGCTCTATTTTGATCCGAGGTGCCGTTCCAGTCTAGCAGTTAATTAAACATGCTAATGATAACAATTCTGTGTGACTTTATATAATAGACTGTACTGTAATCTGATCACAGTTTAGACTGGGGAACAGCTCACTGTGTCCCAGAATCAGTCAACTGGTCCTAGATCAGCTTTGCCCTGCTTTCCGGAACATTCTCCAGGACGGGCTGAGACCCTTCAAGCTGGATTTGATTGTTGGACAACGTAGTAATAAGCCATGGAGCGTGGTGGAGGCATCAACGCAGCCAGGTTTGGGAATGATAGTCAATCTTAAAGTCTTGTAAGTTGTTATTTTATGGAAATATTTATTTTATGTGCTACTTGGAAAGTGTTAGTTATTTTGTTGTTTTTATTGGGCAAAAGACCATATTTACAATAGTGATTAATTAAAACAGAAGTCAGAAATCAAAATATAAAAGACAGAAACGTCTCAAAGTGGCAAGAAGCGATGACGGGGGGCCAAGCATTGGAGCTGATTTTTGGAGTTTGTCAGTTATGAAAGCGCATCACACACCATGTACTTGTGTTTACTGCAGTTTCATTTATAAATGTACTCTTTTTTCCAGGCCCGTCCACCCGCATGCTGCATAGTCTGGTCTCAGTTGTTAAGAAGTGCTCAAAGTTGACCAATCACAGTATGAGGCTTAATGCCTTCTTCTTAGGTCTACTGAAGTAAGTCTTACTACAGAACATATATTTAACTTTTAGTACAAATGAAATAAATTGCTCTCTAGTAATAATAATATTGTTTCACAGCTTGTCTGCTTTGGAGTCTTGGTTTTGGCACTTGCACACCTGTGTAGGTAGGAGTTTAATGCTCTGTTTACAACTTATCGCTGGATGTCCCAGTGATACAGGTCTTAAGGTTATATACCTACATATATAAAATAAAGAAAACTGTAATGAGGAAATGTAATGAAAGCAATATACATCCTTATCCTATCTTAGTTTCCTAGTGTTGTGTATTGCGTCTTGTGTTACATACTTTGTAACCTGATCCTAGGTGTTAGAAAGACTCGTATATTGAACACGTAAATAAATAGGTAAGCAAGTAAGTCAGTAAGTAAGTAAATAGTATAATGTTAAGAAGATTGAGCTAAATACAATGTTTCTTGTTCTAAATCTTGTTTAGTGTATTTTTACTTTTTTTAGCAATTAGTAATGATTAATGCCTTCTGATGCCTGCAAAGTGAACTGAAATTTCAATGCAAAGACTGACAAGCTCTTCTCTTACCCCCAAATGACCCTCACCGCTTAGTTAAAACTACACACTAAACACTGTTCCAGCTGAGGGCGGAGCTAAATTCAGGGCTATAAATTTGTCAACTTTAATACATTAATATAAAGTAACTAGCCAGATCTGTTCCATGACAATACTACAAATCACAATTTTAGAGACACTTGTAAACATTACAGACTACACCTTTAAAATGTGTCATTTTAATCTGAATGTACCTTATCATTTTCCCTCACAGATGTGATTGCAGAGTACTACCACCCCTGGGCATTCCTGGCCTTGTCCCAGGATCCAGCATGTAAATCTCTGTTTCAGGAGCTCCTCCACCTGCTCCTGCCACTGTCTGACTTGCCCTTTGACCTTCACTTGCTCTCTGAATCAAGGCTCCAGAGGAGACAGGAGCAGAACCAGCCATCCGTCCAACAGTCAAAGTTTCTTGCCCTGTCTGGCTGTGCATTTCTAAAGATTTCTAACAGGCAGAACAGTGATGGACAACCAGAAAGATCTAAACTGAAGGAGAAAAGAGAACCATGCACTCTATCTCAGATGGAAATCCATACATCCTGTAGCACTAACATACACAAGATCCTCCCAGGCTGTGCAGTTACAGTTTCTAAACAGTCCACCCGAGAACCGGAGCAGAAATCAGTTTCATTTGTTTGCTCAAAAAAGAAGCACGCTGGATGGTGGCTCAGCCAGACACCCATCACTGAACATGTGATGGAAGCAGATTGCTCTGACACCATTCCTCATGTAAGAAATAATGAGACATTGGTGGAAAATGGGGTTAGAAAGAGGGAAGAGTTCTCACTGAGGACTGATGAGGTAAAACCACCAAAGGAGCTGCGCTGGGCCCGATTATTTGGTTCTGGAATCGGCAGTCCAGTGGCAGTGGAAAAGGCACAAGGACGCATCAAGCAAAACCAGAGAATCAGGTCAGTACCAAGAGCAGGTTAGCTTCAGTCATAGACATCCGTGACTTTAAGTAATCTAACACTTCCACAGGAAAGTCAAATTTGAATTCAAACACAAGGTCTACATAGCTGAGCTCGAATCATGCCACTGTGTTCACCTACAACTATTACATATCCAGAATTTTTTTTTTCTTCTGCAGGCCACCTTCACAATGGCTCCAGCTTGGAGCATCAAAGATGGACCAGCTGGCCAAGTCTGTGTGGAGCAAAGAGACGAGCAGAACCTTGTGTCAACTGCAACAACGGCCCAAACTCAAGCAGTGAGAACACTGATAAAAAGCTACATGGACAAGAAGTGTGAAGAGAAGCACAATCACCTAGAAGCCCAATTAACCTAAAGCGGTATTTTACTGATGTTTGGTTTAATGTAGTCCACAAAAAAAGCATAGCAGAATGTTCTGTAGGTATTAAAACGTATCTGTTATGTAGTCAGCTTTCTCATCATTCCCTGCCTCTTAATATCCAACATTTCCAAAACATTTCTAAATTGGCGATAGTACACATTGTTTAACTTTAGACAAATCTTACATAAGTATTCCAAAGCAAAGGTTTTCAAACTTGTATAGTTTAAGGCTCACTTTGTGCATAGTAAATGTCACTGCACCGCTAGCACATATTTAACATATAAAAACATCTATGACTTTTAAACATGTGCCATATTTTTTAGATTTAGATTAGTAGAGTTAATGAATTGACAAAAAAAATATATTAAATATGACTACATAGCAGGGGTGGAAAATACTTGAGTAATTGTACATTGTTACTGTAAGTACTGGTTGGAAGAGTTGTACTTTGCTCAAGTATTGAAATTGAATACTTGTACTTTTACTCAAGTACCTGAGTACTTTTTACTTGAGTACTTTTACTCAAGTTTTTTTTTAATTGCTTACATTTTTATTTTCACCTTCAATGTACTTGTTACAAATCTCAAACGGCATGAGATTTTTCTTTTTCCTATTTCTTCCAATTTCATTTTCCTCATAATTTTTTATTATTCTTTTTTTTTTTTAGTAAGATGGTGTCTTTGGCTGGAGGTACCGGATGAGATTTCCCTTCTCGTAAATTTGAAATATCAATCTTTAATATTTGCCATCAAACCTAATATGTACTGTATGTTGAGTTAAGTTAACTTTAGAATTTTTAAATTTAGCTAGTTCAATTAGCTAACTGGTTAAGTTTCATACATTAGTTTGTTAAATTACCTAGCTAAGTTTTGTACATTATTTTGTTAAATTATCTATTTAGTTAAATTTCATATATTAGCTTGTTATATTAGCTAGATAGTTATGTTTTGTAAATTAGCTTGTTCAGTTAGCTTCAGTTAGCTCAGTTGTTTTTTTCAGTGGGTCTTAGCATTCATTCCAAAAATGAAATTATTAAACATTAGCTAACCAATAAGCCAAATTCCAGGTTTGTCTGAGTTAGCAGAATATTTTCCTTATGACTGATTTCTCAGTGAATTACCTAGTCATGCAGGATCGTTTATATGTAGGAGTATGTTTCAATGTAGATACTTTTTTGACTTTCAATCAAACCGTTTTTTGCCTCCATACTTCTACTTTTAAAGATTTTGTACAGTTTCTCTTTACTTTTTCCACCCCTGCTGAGTAGAGATACACCTGTTCTAAGTATTCTAAAATTAGATGTCTTGCCAAATTTGGGATAAATGGTGAACTCGTGAAAAATTTACCCCATTGTGTAAAGAACCATTTCACTTGGCAACAGTGAACTTGAAATTAAATGCAGCTCTCTAAGAGCATCTGCTTCTAGTGGACAAAAACGCAAACTACATGTTTAAAGGAATAAAAACATTTTCTTCAACCTGATCTCTATCCATATGTACTGTATCTGTAATTAGAATTTCCACAAATTTCTCTGTACTGAGAATAGATCAGAAAGCCTCTTTACTCTGAACTCATTTATAATGAATGTCTATGGTGCACTTGTTGGGCAGTCACTAAACATTTCTGTGTGTTTGTAAATGAATCTCTAAACCTGTGTAGTTAGTTTTGTCAGACAATAAACTGATTTCACAGTTCTCGGCAGTAGATTCAGACTTTCAGACCCTGCATTCAACTATACTGACCTAGAAAAGTGCATTTCCTGAAAAAAAAAATGCAGAGTGTCAGCACAGCGTAAGCAAGTCGCCCAGTGGAGCTAAGAATTTGCTAGGATTTTCCCAGGTAGTTGCAATGGTATTCCATGTTGTTGCTATGTGGTTGGTAGGGTGTTGCTCGGTGCTTGGTAGGGTGGTTCCTATGGGATCTCAGGTGGTTGATATGGTGTTGCTTTCTGGTTGCTATGGTATTCTAAGTGGTTGCTTGGGTGTCCCTAGGTGGTCGTTCTGGTATTCCAAGAGATTGCTAGAGTGTTGCTAATACATCATAATGCTGAACTCGGGGTTGAAAAGAACTTCCAGAGTTTCCAAGTAGGAATTCCTAGTTGAAGGAGGCTTTTATTTGGTCAGAGGTCAGAAATTCTCAATGACAATTTTAGCTGTACACAGCATAAGCTGTTGTTGCTTTGGTGTTGCTAAATGGTTGCTATGTAATCACAGCTGGTTGCTAAGGTTGTACCAGTGGTCCCAGTGTTCCCCAGCATGACAATTATACAAACTACTGTATATGCATCTATATTAGATAGCTATATAGATATTTTCCTTCAACGCATGTAATCCATAATTAGTTTTTTTTTCTATAATACACATAGAGTGAAATGTACAGGTATCAATATTGCAGGTTCAGTATTTGAAGAAATGACGGTAGCTTTCTTACGAATGATGTTGCTCTATGCAGAAGTGCGACCTCTGACCTCCAAGAATGACACAGTAGGGGAGAGTGGGGCATGCTGTCACACTTATCATTGTTTTTTTACATTTCTTTCGGTGTATTAAAATGTCATACCAAATGAAAGAATGTCTCAGTCTCAGGCACATATTTTCTATTTATTATAACGTTATATCTTATTTACGTACAGTGTTATAGACAGTTAAACGGAGGGTGTGACAATTTGCCCCGCTCTCCCCTACATTCATCTATGGAACATTGTCAGAAGGAACGGTATATAGTATACAGGTACATTTTGATTCCCAAGGTACAAGCAGTGATCCTTAGTGGTCCTTGCAATTATAGTTATATAAAAATAATTATATACCATAATGATTTTTAAAGTTACTAGTGTTTGTACTCTGAAAGAACCAGTTTCGTACCATTTTGTTTGAGATGAAGTGGTTGATATGATGATATGTTTACACTATGACAAGCTTTTCTGAGTGTATTGAAGGTGCCATCAGTAATGACCAGCTATAAAGTAAATTACTTTAAAAAGTCCAGTTGACCAACTGTTTCATAACAATAGAGATTTTAGTCCCATCATAACCACAAACAAATTAAACTTGAGTAATAACAAATATCTAATTGGATGAAAACTTTTATCTCATAGTTATATTTAAATTTTATACCATATCGCTGCTGAGTTCTGGATTCTGATTGGTCAGAAGATGTTGATTAATTTTCTATAACAGCAGCACTAATAACAGTGCAGCTGCAAGACACAATTTTATATTAATGTGCTCGTTCTACTAATACATCAGTTCATCAGTTCTCTAGTAACAGCTTACACAAGGAATTGTATGGTGGGTGCTCCACATTAACAGATTAAAATATGTGTGTAGTTGTTGATATGATGCAGTTTTCTGTAAGGTGATGTTTATGTACAATTTATGAAAGGAGTCTCCAGTGTCAGTGCTTTGTAAGAGTCAGCGGTAAAGCTGTACGTTTTACGACACAGGAAAGTCTTCACGAAAAAAACATGGAGTTTGCACTTTGCAGGTTCGTGGTCACATGACAAGGTGTGTTTTGTTTTTGTCTTTTAACTTCAAGAGAGCCTGGTGAAGAAACATCTGTTTACAGCTGCTATAATGAACTCGTTTCGTGGGTATTCTGCAACACTAAATGTAACTAAAGCGGATAAAAAGTATGACATGTCATTCATTAATTGATTAAAAAGTGTAATTGTTGGCAATTTTCTGTGGTATAAGGGAAATACAACACTTCAGGATGTGCTGTTTTTGGAAAATAGTCAACTTCATGGTGGTTACTGTATTATTTTCCTACAACAGCACAAGTGTTTTATTCCTTCCATATGATTTATTGTTCGTTTTTCTTCCTGATCCCTAAAATGTTTAAATAGTGACAATGTTAAAACAAGAGTCATTAACCTTAGATATTCATAGGAACTAAATATCATCAAACACATTTAGTTAAAAATGCTTTAATTTATTTAAGTATTATGATTTTTAAAAGTTTTATTTTCCCATATCTCCTACCACACTATTATACATATACAAAATATATAGAGAGTGTAAGTGATTTTTGGAGTGCCTCCTCTCTGACTAACTGAAAGACTGTGGGTTTTCCTGATGAGATCTGTGTGACAATAAAGCACGTTATGTCTAAGCATATCTGCAGTTTTGGGGTTTTCTTACCAAAAAACAAAAAAAAAACAACCTGAGATTATAAGAAATATAAATGATGATATATTACAGCCAGTTACAAAGCTGTTTGTTAATAAATATTTTATGTCTGAATTAACCATTATTACTTTCAGCATCCTGGAATTACAGATATCATCATAATACTATAATTAGGATATCTAATTGCCGTGTAAAAGTGACATAACTGTCAGAATAGTTCCATATGCAAAAAAAAAAAACCTCCATGTTGCATTTTCCTTTAATCCCAATTATATTTTTATTTCTCGTGATATTTTTTCCTGAGTGCTGGTGATCAGACCAGCTGATGGGGTCCATCTAAAGCTCCATGATTCATCCCTCGCAGTTGATCTTCCTGCGTATGCCGCTTAGATCTAGTGAGTTGCTGGTGAGCTGCCCGAACGTCTGTCCGTAGCGAAACTTGTATCCTGTTGGCATGATGACATGTCAGCTCAGCTGAATATAACTGACCTTTCACTAGACGTGAAAATCACCTTTACAGCAGCTTCAGTACAGAAATATCACAACCATTTCACGTGATCGTTTTTTTTTTTTTTTTTTACATGTGATTATATTATATTTGGATTATATATGTGAAAGTCCATTTTGTCATGTTATGCCCTGAAACTGCACACATGTACTCAAGTGAATATGTGACATCAAGGGAATGATACTGTATGTAATCACATAAAAAATGAATTATTCATTTGAGGAATTTACATCTGAAAAATGAAACCAGATGCACTACATGTGAAACATTAACGTGAAAATAAATGAATTGTGTATAAAAAAAAAAAATCCCGTTAAAAAAATTAATTGTGTAAAACAACTAATTGTGTAAAAAACATGAAAATCAAATAATCATGTGTCAAAAAAAATCACGTGAGATTAAATATATCATGTGTAAAAAAAAAATCACAAATGAAAATGAATTATGGTGTGTAAAAATGAATCGTTTTTTAAAAATCACATGAAAATGAATCATGCAAAAAGAATGGTGAAAATAAAAGAATTGTAAAAAAAAATCACGTCAAAATAAATGAATCTTGTAAAATCATATGTAAAAATATATGAATTATGTGAAAATCATGTAAAAAAAAATTAATGAATCTTGTGTAAAAATCACGTGATAATAAATAAAATGCATAATAATTAACATTTGAAAATAAATAATATGTGTAAAAATTAACAGTCCACTACATGTGAAAAATGTGAAACATAACGTGAAGTGTCTAAAATCATGTCAGTATGTTATTATTCACCTGTGAAGTTCATGCGATTTTTCTGTAAAGGTTCAAATTAAAACTGGTTAATGTTTGATGCACATTTATAGTAATAATATTCACAATAGCACATTGTCCCTGCATATTTCTGAGTAAAAAAGCAGCTGGTACCTGGCACGTGTCCGGCGTAGTGGGGCAGCAGGCCCCGGTGTGTGGGGTAGATGGTGGGCACTGAGACCAGATTGTGAGCGCTTTCTTTTCTCAGGCCGAGCGCAGTGTGACTCGCTTTCATCTGCTTGCCAAACTGGATCAGTGCCTTGTTGGTGGTTTTGGGATAGCTGGAACCTATCAGGAACTTGGCTTTAGGTACGTAGCCTGTAAAACCTGCAAACACACCGAGGTATAATAATATCACTGATTCGTTAAAGGTTAAAGGTTATAGTCAATACCTCAGTAAGTACCATTTAGAATATACTGTATACATTTATATTTTACAACACTGTCAATTTATATTTCCCAAATAACATATTTATTTAAAATTATTTTAGTAAAATAATAGTAGGCATACAGTAATAATAGTTTTTTTTGTAACTATCAGTTGTTAGTCTAAGAGACAGCAAACAATTAATATGCAAACACTTCATATTGAAGTTCACACAATAATTAATATGAACAAACTATAAACTTCAGCATTAATACACCATCTGTAACATTGACAAAGTAACTAACACTTGATGTTTTGATACTCAAATGCAGTATGAACAGGATGTTCAGAAAAGCGTTATCGTTGGAAGATCGTGGGTTCGAATCTAAACAATGCCAAGAGAGTAAAATTGGCTGTGCTCTCTGGGTGGGAGGGGCGTACTCTGTCTCCCCTGTCAATCAAAGCAGCGGTAGCCAATTGTGGGCATCTGAGTTCATGTATGCGGAAGAGGGCAGAAAGCGCTTTCCTCAGAATTGGGGAGAAAAATTAGAGGGGCAAAAAGGATTGATCAGTTTTATCTTGATTTCTGTGAAGCACTACGTTGCCCAAAGTTATTGTTTTTTGTTCATTCATGACTCATTCGAAATGATTCATATATTTGTTGTAAAATGAATGTAATGTTTCACAATATTAACTAGTGTTATAAAGCAGCAAACGTATTTAAGAAAAAGTATTAGGTTATAAAATATAAACTATTAACAGCACATATGCATAAACCAGGATTTAAAATATTGTTGCTACATTAAAAAAGAATTATAAGCACCGTTATGGACACACTTTTCTACAGAAAGTACAATTTTTTCTCCTTAGCTTTTGATAACTGAAATAAATTAAAACAGGTATTACTATTACACTCTGACTTGGTGCGGTGTGGTACAGAGTATTAGCTGTGCAGTGATAAAGTCCTTCAGAGATTAAGTGTCATTGGGTTCATATCATAAACTGTGTAACTGTGCTGTCGTTATGTCATGAGAAACGTTTGTGTGTCTTGCCTGAAATGAAGTGTTTGTGTGGGTTGCTGTCTTCCATTGAATACGGAGA